>JAODAL010044401.1:0-32899 GCA_025379985.1 Phyllomedusa bahiana
TTTTTTTCCCAGTCAAATAAAGACAAAAAACCACAAAGAATATCAATACCTTTGGGCAAGATAGGTATATAAAATATAATCTTTTAATGAAAATTACTGATAAAACCTAACAATTCCCTAAATTGCCCTACCTAAACTGCTAATACGTGGGGAACCCGCCCCAACAAAGGGCGACCCCACCAGGAACCTTACTAGAAACCCTTTAAGTGCCCTAGTGATAGTACCTTACCCACTACACCTATGCATACAACTACAGTGTGTAATGCCACCTAGACTAAACATCCGTCACCACACACAACAGACTATATATACACGTATCCCTGTCCCGACGCGTTTCCCCCACCACCGATAGAGTGGGTTCATCAGGGAACCAAAAACTCTTCTAAAGTGGCAACAGTACTATAAGGAATCTCAGTAAGTACCAAATATATACAAACAATATATACAAACAATAAAATACACGGTTCCCAGAACTAGAATACCGTAACAGCATGCATGAAAGAATATACATATACAATCGTGTGGATACACTCACGTCCCTTATGGTATACTAGGTGAGCGCCAAAGATGAGGCACTTCTCACACTCAGAGAGAGTCAGGACGACCAGGTGGCATGCTGGTAAAAAAAGATGGTTCGGAACCATCTATCCGGCCCAGCATGCCACCTGGTCGTCCTGACTCTCTCTGAGTGTGAGAAGTGCCTCATCTTTGGCGCTCACCTAGTATACCATAAGGGACGTGAGTGTATCCACACGATTGTATATGTATATTCTTTCATGCATGCTGTTACGGTATTCTAGTTCTGGGAACCGTGTATTTTATTGTTTGTCTGTATTTGGTACTTACTGAGATTCCTTATAAGTACTGTTGCCACTTTAGAAGAGGTTTTGTTCCCTGATGAACCCACTCTATCGGTGGTGGGGGAAAACGCGTCGGGACAGGGATACGTGTAATATATAGTCTGTTGTGTGTGGTGACGGATGTTTTAGTCTAGGTGGCATTACACACTGTAGTTGTATGCATAGGTGTAGTGGGTTAAGGTACTATCACTAGGGCACTTTAGGGTTTTCTAGTAAGGTTCCTGGTGGGGTCGCCCTTTTGTTGGGCGGGTTCCCCACGTATTAGGCAGTTTAGGTAGGGCAATTTTAGGGAATTGTTAGGTTTTATCAGTAATTTTCATTAAAAGTTATATTTTATATACCTATCTTGCCCCAAAGGTATTGATATTCTTTGTGGTTTTTGTGTTCCGAGTGTACTACCATGTTTTTAATCGACTGACCTTGCGGTATGTGAATTTGTGTCTGTCTTTAAAGTATTTCCCATATATGGGATCGCTTTGTAAGATACTCCAAGCTTTGTTGATGGTATTTTTAATTAGTTTGGCATGGTCATCATAGACAGATAGAAACATTATCCTATCCGTTTTAGACTTTTGTTGTTTGTTTGTCATGGCTTCCTCTCTCGTTATCTTAGAGACTTCATTAGCTGTCTTAATTAACCCCTATCTGCAAAGCTGTTTATCATTTGTTGTTTATTTTTATGGTACTCGCTATCAGTACTACATATTCGTCTTAGTCTCTTAAATTGTCCTTTTGGGATAGCATTGGTTACACTAGGGGCATGAAAGCTATCATGGTGTAACGTGTTATTCCTATCCATTTCTTTTTTGTATAGAGTTGCTTCTAATTTGCCACTACTTTTGTAAACTGTTACATCCAAAAAGTTAATGTTTGTAGTACTACTTGTTAGAGTAAATTCTAATAAGGGATGGATTTTATTAATATGGAAAACAAAGTTGGTTAATTGTTCCATGCTCCCCAGCCAGACTACAAAAATATCATCCACGTATCTTGACCAGTGTCCAATATATTGGGCAAATGGTCCGTGGATGATATATTGACTTTCTACGTGTTCAACATATATATTAGCGAAACATGGGGCAATCGGAGATCCCATCGATGTGCCTTGCTTCTGCATATAGAACTCTGTGCCAAAGCGAAAATAGTTCTGGTACAAAATAATTTCTAACAATGTCATCAATAGTTCGATTTTCCTATTAGTAAGACTATGATCGTTTTTTAGATGTTCCCTGACTAACTCTATACCTTCTCGTATAGGGATATTGGTATATAAACCTTTGATATCTAAGGTGCACAGTATGGTGTCGTCGGTCATCTCAATTTGTTGAATCTGCGTAAGGAATTCGTTTGTATCCTTGAGGCATCTGGGTAAATTTTTCACTATCGGCTGTAAAAACTCATCGATGTATGTAGCAATTGGTTGGAACACTGATCCAATACCGGAGACGATCGGTCGTCCCGGGGGATTTTTTCAAAGTTTGTGGATTTTTGGCACTAGGTAAAGTATGGGGGGCACGTGGATGTTCCACTGTTAATAATTTATCAAGTGGCATTTATCTATCACCCTAATTCTCTCTGCCTCCTTAGCACCTGATCAATCATATTTTTAATTTTCAATGTGGGATCTGTTTTGGGTCAGATGATAGACGGACTGGTCATTTTAGTTGTTTCTTAGCTTCACTAATGTACGCATCCTTATCAAGAACAACCACCGCACCTCCCTTATCGGCAGCTCTTATGATAATTTGATCATCTTTTTGTAATTCCTTAAGGGCTGTGCGTTGGTTTCTTAAGATAAGAGTGAACGAACATAAATCACAAATTCGGCTATACCAAACAAAAATGGCACAAGGCACACAAGACGATATAACAACAATAAAACAATTTGGTGAAACATCTATCGCCAAACATTTTTTCGATTTTAGACATAATGCAAGTGAACTTAGGTGGCAGGTTATCGAACATATACAATCACAAGATCACAGTAATATAAAAAGACGTTTACTTCAGAGAGAGGTATGTTGGATCAATAGGCTAGAAGCGCTAAGTCCAATAGGAATAAATGAAGAATGTAAATGGAGCGCTTTTTTGTAAATATGCTAGCAGTATAGTCATGTCTTTTGATAGGATTAGTTGGCAATTTAGGACAGTTAATGTTTAATAATGGCCTTTTTAGAGTTTAACACGAGTCGTAAAAATAGGCAGAAGTCATGTTAATAACAGACTCGTCACACAAGGGTTAACAAACACTACACGACAGGCATTTAGCCCGGCCCTTACCTATTGCAGGCGAGCTTGACAAAGGGGGAGGTCCCCGAAACGTCGCGCAGGCGCAAGCCTTTCATTCCTGTCTGAAAGAGTACGAGTGTAGCCCCTGGAGAGATCTGATGATCCATGAGGAGGATAAGCGGCATTGTTGGAGCACTCGTTGGAGCAGTTCCCGCATTGGGGCAGCATACCGGGGAGTCTAGCCATAATACCCACCCATATAGTCAAGAAGTGTTCGCTCTACGGGATCAAAAGTAGGGTTGGCAACTGACTTTATGATTCGGTAATGCGCTATATGCCGTGATACTTGCTTCTGCAACAGTGTTGAAATGTTTGTCTTTTATCTATTTTGGATACACAATGTATGAAGATACAACACAGTAAAATGATTGTTTGCAATATCAAGCATATGTTTCTATCCTGATTTACTTCGCCATTGTCAAAAAGTGAAATGGTCCTCCCAGCTATAATGTGCTGCTTACAATGCTGATGTCTCCTTATGTGGCAGAAGTGCTTCTGGGCCCCCTCAGGCTGTAGGACCTGGTAGAGATCATAACCCAAGCCATACAGGAACCCCACCATGCTTGACATATGGTTTAAAGGGGTTTTGCCACAAAGTAAAATTGACGTGAAAAGTTTGTAAATTAAATAATAAACATTTTCACCATTCATTATTATTAAAAATTCTGCGCCGTTTTTGTCTTAGCTGCTCCTTTAGTGTCCATTGTTTTTCAGCTCTCTCCAGGGATACAACCGGGCTGTGAGCTCCTCAGTCCTGGTCGCACATGCTCAGACATCACTTCTCCTCTCAGGCACCTACTGAGTGTTCAACCCCAGATGCTGTCATTCTATTCCTGTCCTCTGTACTCCTTAGTAATTAGCCAAAGAGCGCAAATAAAATAAAAAAAAGAAACCTCAATCAGGTATGTGCATTGATATAAGAGAAATATAATCCACAGTTTTGGTTTCTGCAGGGATTTGAACCAAGGACCCCTGTGTCTGGAGGCAAAAGTTTTACCTCTGAGCTACAATGTAGCTACTTACAGTTCTACACATAAACAGACCTTTCTTTGACTAAAGAGATCAAAAGCCTGGTGATGTCATCCTGCTGGGTCACATGATCTGCAATTCAAACAAATCACACCTGCCCCCCTTCTGAGCACGCAGAGCTAAAGAGCTGGATACAGGAGGTATGAAATGAGATTGTGGCAAAACCCCTTTAAGGCAGTCAACACTGTAGGCTTCATCTGCTAATATCAAGACATACACATTACCCAACATTGGGGAAAAAAGTGAAAGTGGACTCATCAGACTATATAATGTATTACAATGCCTCCAGTGTCCATGTTTTGTGGTCTTTGGATCCTTGAACACACTGATGTTTGGTTGTATTAACAAAGTTAATAGCAGACATGCGCCAATAATCATTCCTCTTTGGAACTCAGTTAAGTCTGACTTATCATTCCCATAATATAAATAAAAAGATATTTAGAACAACCTATGTAATATCATTTATCTGCAGCAATATAAACTACCTGACAAGAGTAGCATGTCACTGCAAAAAGGAATAGCTAGGAATATCAGAGCTTATATGCTAATCACTGCTACAGAGCCACCTACAACCTTACCAGGAAGTGTGAGTCTGAAGCTGGCTGTGGCTCTGTGAAACAGCATGGTGAGACAAAGCCTTTAACAGCAGCACAAAGGCAGCACTTCCATGGAGGTGAGTGGGGGGCTAAGCAGCAACATTTCCTTTCATATAGGGACTTGGACAATCCATTTAATTGCAAATGTTCTGTTGTCTGGCTTTCTTGAGAATTCAGTTATGTATAGTCTTGACAAAGTTATATCCCTTTCAGCTTGTTTGCCTCTTTATATTTTACTTAAAGGGGTTTTGCCACCATGTAATGTTGACGTGGGAACCTCCAAAATGGGTATTTAATCACTTTTCTAAATATATGTCATTAAAAAAAGTGAAAACCCCTGAGAGCTACAGCATTTCTCAACCCCCCTTGGTTACCACAAAAGCTTCCCCTAGTCACGACCCAGGAGTGAAAGGCCGCGCTTGCAGAATCACTTCTTATCTGATGACAGGCAGAATGAATGGTCTTTTAAAAGCACCGGTAGCAATATGTTTTCTTTTGTATACAGAATAACTAGCTGTAGTGTTATTAGATCCCTGCTTTATCTGATGAATAAGCTTTCTATCTGCTGTTTAGAATAGGTGTTATCTTTTGTATACAGAATTCACTAGTTATAGTTTGATTATTTGAGTGAAAAATGTCACAGGATCCCTTATGCAGGGCTCTGTGCTCTGGCTGTGTGTGTCGTGTTGTGTCTCTGTCAGCTCCGTGATTTGTTTTCATTCATAAAACTGCTTAGCAGATAAGGTTTCTCCTGACAGTGCAGTGGGATGAGCCTGTGTCTTGCTGTATTGAATCCACTCTTGTACTGTTTATTGTTCACTTAATTTTTAGACTCTCCCTTGGATTTCCTACCCCCCCCCTCCCCTCTCCCTCTCTCCACTGCAGCTTCATGACTCAGCGTGATTTGGTTTACATTTGCTCTCATGCTGAAAGGGGGTCAGTACTTGGTGGTGGCAAATCCCCTTTAAAGGGGTTGTCTCGCTACAAAGAATGCTTTCAAATTGTAGGGAACACAAAATAAAGACATTTTCCAAATATATTGCATTGTTCCTCTGTTTTCCCTAAAGAGATACAATGAATTTATTACCTCCATGGCTATTTCAGTTCCCTAGTAATGGACCTGTAAACAAATCTCCCAGGGCTGTTTGTTCAATGAGATAACAGAAGTGAGTCATCACACAGGTCAGCATGTCAGTCAGTGTCCTGTGCTGCCGACAGTAAAAAGCTTGATTTATCTCAAGTAAACAGCTCTGTAATTAGGCTTTTTTTTGGGGATCAGTAAAGTCCTTCAAGTAGTTTTTAGAAGCTAAACTAATCTAATTAGCATCTGAAAGCACGGAGCTTATGCTGTACAAGCACGGAGTTTATGCAAATTAGTCTGAACCAGGAAGTGACAGAGAATTTCTTTCATGCATTCTTTGAAACCCTGTGGGGAGACAACTCCTTTAATTTTTTCATGGGTCCACTCTTTTAAGTGGACTTTTTGTACATACACCATATACACAAGTGGACAAAATTGTTGGTCGCCTTCTGTTGCAGACAGAAAAATCCACAGTGGTCACTGAAAAAAACTTGAAACTGACAAAATTAATAATAAATTTACCGAAAATCAACTAATTACATTGCTTTTGAATTGTGGTTCAAGCCCCTCAAAAAACTAATGAATGAAACTGGCCTGCACAAAAATGTTGATACCCTTAACTTATAATTTTGTTGTACAACCTTGCGAGGCAAACAAATGATTTCTGTAACTCTCCAACTTCTTCACCTGTCCAGAGGTATTGGTCCCTCTCCTCATAAGCAAACTTGTCCAGCTGTCTCAGGTATGAAGGTGCCTTCTGCAGACTCCATGTTTCAGCTTCTTCCACAGATGTTCAATAGGATTTAGATCAGGGCTTATAGAAACCACTTTATAATAGTCCAATGCTTTGCTCTTAGCCACTCTTGAATGTTTTGAATGTTTTTTGCTGTGTGTTTTGGGTCTCCTGTTGGGAGCCCCATGACCTGTGACTTAGACCAAGCTTTCATACACTGAGCAGCACCTTTTGCTCCAGAATGCTTTGGTAGTCTTCAGATTTAATTTTACCCTGCAAAGATTCAAGACACCATGTGCCAGATGCATCAAAACAACCCCAAATAAATAACAAAACATAATCAGTAAGTACAATGTTCTTTTCTTTGTATGCTTCATTTTTGCATCTGTTAACCTATAGCTGATGTGACTCCCAAAATGCCCCATGTTTGTCTTATCTGTCCAAAGGACATTCTCCCAAAATCTTTGTGGCATGTTAATATGTATATTGGTAAATTACAGCCTTGCTTTTTATACTTTGCTTTCAACAGTAATTTCCTTCTCTGTTGTCTTCCATTAAGTCTATTTTGGCAAATACATCAATAGATGGTGCAATCTCATACTGATGTACCTTGAACTTGAAATTCACTTCTAATTTCTCTGGAAGTTGTTCCAGGCTCTTTGGTTATCATTAGTATTATCAGTCTCTTTAATTTGTCATCAGTTTTCAGTTTTGCAGTCATATCAAGAGAAAGTTGGCTGCAGTCCCATAAAATCGTCTAAATAATATGTGCAACTGTAGTGATAGGATAATCAAGCTGTTTGGAGATGGTCTTATAGCCTTCACTGTTAACATGTTTATCTATAATTTTCATTCTAAGGTCCTGAGATAACTCTAACCTTAGCTTCCTTTGGTCCATGATCAGTGTGGTATGCACCATAATACCAAACAACAGAGTGACTACTTTTCACCCTTTAAATGGGCAGACTGAATGATTATAGTTTTGAAGACACCTGTGATGCTAATTACAGGACACACTTTAGTTTAACATGTCCTATGGTCAAATTTACCATCATCTTTGTCCAGGCCAGTTTCAGGTTTTTTTTTATTGACAGTTCAAACACACATTAAATTTACATTCATTATTACTTTTGACAGTATCAAGTTATTTCATTGACAATTGTGGGATTTTCTTTATGTAACAAAAGGGTACCAACGATTTTGTCCATGTGCTTATCTGTGTGTATGTATGTATATATATATATATATATAAATTAAAATATATATATATATATATATATAATGGTTGAAAAAACTATTGAACACGACACCAGCTGTCTAAGTAAGTATAGGTGCTATTGGCAACAACTTATTCAGTCCACTCAGGAAAATAAATCAAACAATAGATGTCCATAAATTTGATTATGTTTAATAATGCGAAATGACACAGGGAAAAAGTATTAAACAGAAGAAGTAAGAGAGGTGGACTAAAACATGGAAAGCCATGACACCAGCTGAAATCTATCAGTAATTAGAAAGCAATCCTGCCAATTAGTGAAAAATAATATCAGCTGGTTCAACTGATGACCTATAAAAAGGAATCTGATTACCAAGGTGCCACACAAGAAACATCTCTTGATGGGTAAAAGCAGTGAGCTGTCTCAAGACCTTCGCAACCTTTTTGTTCCAAAACATATTGATGGCATTGGTTACAGAAGAATTTCTAAAATACTTAAGGTTCCAGTGAGTACTGTTAGGGCCATAATCCGGAAGAGGAAAGAACATAATTTCACCATAAACTGGCCCCGATCAGTTGCTCCCCACAAGATTTCAGACGTGGGGTGAAAAGAATTACCAGAAAAGCTGTCAAAGAGTCAAGGACCACCTGTGGAGAGTTACAAATAGACCTGGAATCAGCAGGTACATGTCATGGGGGCTGGCGCGGGTGCCGTCGCCCCCCGCGGCCGCCCCCCTGCCTGCAGGGGGTCCGGCGCGGGTGCCGCGGCCGCCCGCAACATCCCCCTGCTGCCCATGCTCCTGCGCCAGGTTACTTACAAGTCCACGCTCCTGTGCTTCCTGCTTCTGCCCGTCCCGGTCGCCGCGCGTGTCCCCTCTGCTTAGGGCGCGCGCGCGATGGCTGGTCTGGATTTAAAGGGCCAGGGCATCGGTAATTTGCTAATTGCCGGCCGCTGGTCCTATATATTGTACAGCCCCTGCACTCTCTGCCAGATTTTTGGTGTGCATTAGTGAGTCTTGAGTAGAGTTTGGAGTTCTGTTTGATTACCCGTGTACCAGTCCATTCCGCTACGTTTCCTGACCTTGCCTGTTTGCCGCCTGCCCTGACTGTATGCCCGTCTCTGACCACGAACCTCTGCCGCCTGCCCTGTCCTCCTGCCTGTTCCCGACTACATCTTCAGATTACGATTTTGTACCTCGTATTACCCCAGCTGCCATCGCAAGCAAGTCACGTCAGGGGTAGCGACCTGGTAGCTTCACACCGCATCAAGTCCATCCCGCTTTGCGGCGGGCTATGGTGAATACCGGGGGGCTACTTAGACTCCGCTCCCTGGCGTGGTTTAACTATCATCGCTTGCGGTGGTCCAGCGAATCCCCCAACCCGTTACAGTAGAATTGTTACACAGAAAACAATAAGTAATGCACTCAACCTCCATGGCCTATACGCACTCTCACCATGCAAGGCTCCATTGCTGAAAAAAAGCACGTTTAAGCGTGTTTAAAGCTTTTCTCAACAACATTTAGACAAGTCTATGAAATAGTAGGAGAATATAGTCTGGACAGGTGAGACTAAAATTGAGCTCTTTGGATGCAATAAAACATACCATGTTTGGAGACCAAAAGGCAACTGCATATCACCCCAAAAACACCATACAAACAGTGAAGTTTGTAGGTGGGAACATCATGGTGTGGGGCTGTTTTTCAGCATATGGCACTGTCAAACTTCATATAATTGAAGGAAGGATGAATGGACAAATGTACCGAGACATTCTTGATGGAAATCTGCTGCCATCTACCAGGATGATGAAGATGAAACGAGGGTGGACATTTCAGCAAGACAATGATCCCAAACCCACAGCCAAGGAAACTCTCAACTGGTTTCAGAGAGAGAAAATAATGCTGCTAGAATGGCCGTGCCAATCATGTGAGCTGAATCCAATAGAAAATCTTAGAAAGAGCCCAGGAGCCTTCAGGATTTGAAGAGTGTGTGGAAGAATGGGCCAAAATCCCACCTGAGCAATGCAAGTGAATAGCTCTCTGTACAAGAGGCGTCTTAAGTCTTCATCACCAACAAAGACTTCTGTATCGAGTATTAAATAAATTTAAGTAAGCGTGTTCAATATTTTTTCCTGGTGTCATTTCTCATTATTACACATTACTTCATTTATGGACATGCATGGTTGGATTTCTTTGCCTTTGTGGATTTGATGGGCTGTTGCCGACATCTGGTGAGAATTTCATGTAAATAGCACCTTTAGAAACATATTTACCTAGAAAATTGGTGACGTGTTAAATACTTATTTCACTCACTGTATAAATATAGTTTTATAAATATATAGTTTGTATTTTTTCCTGGATGTGCAACATGATGTAGATCTACATTTTCTATTTTTGTTGATGACTGGACAGTGTGTTGTTTGGCACTAAAGACTTGGCATGTATTGCTAATGAGAACACCATAGCTACACAGAATTGTGAAAGATGTTTCCATATCTCTTGCAGTAGCACATGAAGCCATCATTTTTGCCTCTTTCAAAATGCTCGAGTGTGTGTTATACAGTATCTATGCTGCATTACTTTGTCTTTAGGTTCATGTGTGCTGTATACATTCCTACACACTGGACTCATGCCTCATATGTTTAACCTGACTTCATGACTTGGGAATGATTAATCTTTATCACCTCCAATCCTCTAGAGCAAGGGTGTCAAACTCGTTTTCGCCGGGGGCCCCATCCGCCTCACGGCGTACCTTCAAGGGCCGACCTCATGTTAGTAATGTGTAAATGGAACTACTCCTTAACACTGAAGAGAGCTATTAAGGAATAGTTTCATTTGTACAGTATTCCTATTACAATCAGCCCTTTGATGGTAATCAGTGGAGACCCACAGAGGGAGGCAGGCCAGATGGTGGAGGCCCAGAAGGGGAGGCAGGCCAGAGGGTGAAGGCCCAGAGAGGGAGGCAGGCCAGAGGGTGAAGGCCCAAGGGGAGGCAGGCCAGATGGTGGAGGCCCAGGGGGGAGGCAGGCCAGATTGTGGAGGCCAGGGGGAGGCAGGTCAGAGGGTGGAGGCCCAGGGGGGAGGCAGGCCAGATGGTGGAGGCCCAGGGGAGAGGCAGGCCAGATGGTGGAGGCCCACAGAGGGAGGCAGGTCGGAGGCCCAGGGGGGGAGACAGGTCAGATGGTGGAGGCCCGGGGGGGGGGGGGGAGGCAGGCTAACTGGTAAGATATGGGGTGGGGGGTTACCTGATAGGACCTGGTGGGGAGGTTGAGGACTAGCTGGTAAGGCCCCCGTAGGGAAGCCACTTACCAGCCTCATTGATTGGTCCTCCGCAGGAGCAGGCATCTTCTTCCCTGACAAGAAGCTCCTCTGCTCAGCGTCCTCCGGGCCTGCAAGGGGCGGGGCCAGAGCACTGAGCAGGCGGAGCCAGGCAGTCCGTGCTCTTCCCCTGTGCACTGAGCTGCCGGCCCCACCCCCTGACTGGATGAGCTGTGGTGCCTGTCTCTGTCTCAGCTAGTGAAGCAGCCGCTGCGGAGCTGCACGGCCGCGGCAATAGGTGTCTCTCCTTGATGTCTGCGCTGGCAGCATCAGGAATCATGACAGTCCTGATGCTGCCAGTAGGGATACTGAGGTGTGGAGGGGCACAAAGCAGCAGCCGTGGTCCTCCGCAGTGTCTGCAGCTGCATTTAGTCTCCGTAGCTGAGCAGAGCTCAGCAACAAGTGCCAGGCCAGGTAACACAAGGCAACGGGCCGGATGCGGCCCGCGGGCCTTGTGTTTGACACCCGTGCTCTAGACTATTTAACCAATCATAAAGGACACCAACACAGTTTAGGAAAATGCTTCACGAGACTATAAAAAGTGGTGGATAATATCTGGATATAACACCACAATATCCAATAAAATCTCAAGTGTAACTTTTTTTTATTTTTTTATAAGGCTTTATTTTAGAATTTTCCAAATAGACACAAAAAGACAAAAACCAACATTCTCACATGTTCTACAGAGGCATTACAAGTACTTCAAAGTTAGAGAGTATACAATTTCAAAGGAGGAATCGGCAATAGCAACTATACATATGATACATTCAGCTGTGTCCAGATAATGATTCAGGGGGTAAAACATTCAAACACGTTTCAGTAGTATATTATAATAGTATACGAATAAATAAAGCAATGACAAAAAGGAATAGAAGTCGCCCCATCAATTGTAGTATCTCCTCAAGTGCTTTCAGTCATGCCATTGCCTCTATGCATACATTCACACCATCACAATCAATCTTCATTCACACTTGTCGGTCGGTCTCTGGCCCCCCTTAACCAAAAAAAAAAACCATCCATTGCCATTCACATCGTTTGAGCTGCAGTCCAATTGCTCCAAACTGTATGGAAACGCTTGGGATCCATTTGCAGCATATGTGATCTTGTACCTGGGGAGTTCCGCATTAACCAGCTTTTTCCCACTGCTCTAAAGTAGGGACCTTGGGCGGTTTCCAATTTAAAAGAATGTTTTTCCCTGGCATAGAAGAGCAAGAGCAGAAAAAAGGGTGCGGTTCTGATTTTCCGGAATTAGATTTTCTACAATACCAAAAGAGGCGTTTTCGGGTGAACACACATTAGGGAAACCCAGTTCCTATTCAAAAAACAGTGAATTTCCCGCCAATATTTTGCAGAATCGGGCACTCCCACACCATGTGAATCAATGTTCCTCTCTCTGCCCCACCCGGAAGCAAGCCGTGGAGGAAAAGCAATGCATCTGGTATAATCTAAATGGTGTAAGATAAACCCTATGGAGCCATTTAAATTTGGATCAGTTGATCCCGGGCACTCAAAACTGAGAGACGCCAAGAGGTCCTCAGCTCAGAGAGCGCATCATTTGGTAAGACTGGGACCATCTCTTGCCACCTTTCGAAGGAGACCGCCAGAGGGAGACCTGACAGACCATAACACTTTGAGATGGAAGAAACGGGCTTCTTAAGGGAAACCCCGTCTCAAAATGGCCTCTAAGTATCCGTATTCAAGCTGGACTACAATCCCCCCAAACGCGCCACACACGCATGCCTTAACTGTAGTCTCGAAAAAAGGATCCCCTGGAAGGTCAAACTGTAGCTGCATCTCTGCAAATGTCAAGAATACCCCATCTTTATACAATTGCGTAAGGTATTTCACTCCTCGGGCAGCCCAAAAAACCAAGTCGTGCAGCTCAATATTCTGGCAGTTTCCTGTTACACCACAAGGGAACAACCGGGACCAAGCACTGTCCTCGCCACAAATGTCCGTAAGGGTGAATAAAATTCTTCCACACCGACACAGCTGCACTCATCATTGGTGTATAATAATTGGGAAGCAATTTCCCCCCTCTATAAGGCAGATTGAAAGTCCCTCAAGTGAGCCTATCAAGGCTGCCTCTAGCACCACAGATGGGTCATTCGTATTACCCCGGAACCATTTTGGGATATAAAATGTCAACTGGATCGCTACATAATAGACATACAGGTCAGGAAATGCAAGCCCACCTTGCCCATTGGGCTTTAAGTGTACCCGCTCAGAACGAGGAGTGGCGCCTCCCATAGAAAAGAGAAAAACATTTGTCTAACAGCTTGAAAGCACTTGGGAATCAACCCCGGGGCCGCCCTGTATATATATAAGTAGCTTGGGTAATATTACCATTTTAACTACTTCACCCTTCCAATAAGGGACAGAGGGAGGTTGGCCCCATGACTTCAGCCTAAACCCCCACCTGTCTCACCACTGGCTGGAGGTTTAGCACACCAAAAATTAGAAAAATCTTATGTATAATCACTCCAAGATATTTAAATTGCGTGACAATTTAAAAGGGCGAGCTAGAGTTACCAAGCTCAGGTCAAGGTCATCTAGCATAAACAGTATGGATTTCCCCCAGTTTACCCGCAAGCCAGAGTAATTCCCAAATGTTATTCACCGTTTCCAGCAAAAAATTCCAAGAGGCCCTGGATCTCCCAAATACACAACATGTCATCTGCATACAACGATATTTTTTCTTCAAGACCTGCAACCAACCACCCCCTAATGCCGTCATGCACATTAATCATAATTGATGGGTGGTTCCATAATGAGGCGAAGAGCAGCGGTGAGAGGGGGCACCCCTGCCTAGTGCCTCTTTCCAGTGGAAAGGGGGAGAAACAATCCATTTACTCTGACTCTCGCCGTGGGTTGCAAATACAATAGGCGCACCATTTAATAAAACTAAAGGAATCCCCATCCGTGAAACAGTAATCCACAGACCTCCACTCAACAGAGTCAAAAGCTTTTTCTTTGTCTAAGGCAGCGATCACTCTACTCCCCGCATTAGTGTGGTGACATGCAGGTTGGTAAAATACCGTCTCAGATTAATGTCACAGTTTTCCCGGGCATAAATCCTGACTGGTCTGTGCCAACTAATGATAGAATCACTCCATTTAGTCTCATAGCCAAAACTTCGCCATAATCTTTGCATCTAGTTAAGCAAGGAAATTGGCCTATATAGCTGCACTGATCAGGGGTCTGCCTGCTTGGGGACTATTGTGATCACTGCCTCAGAAAAGGGAAGGTGGGGGGGAGTCCGCTATATCTCCGCCGCAAACAAACCTCTCCAGCCTACCACCCAAATTGCTCTGTGTCTTGTTTAAAACCATTCCGCTGGAACCCATCAGGTCCCGCGTCTTATGAGCCCCAAATTTTCCCTATAGCCCTGCGATCTCTTCTGCCGATATATCAGCTGCTAATTCCTCTGTCTCTTCACGGGATAGTACAGGAAAATCCACCGTGTCTAGAAAGTGGGCTATTTCCCTATCTCTGTAAGTTAATTTCGAGGCATAGAGTCCCCTATAATATAAAGCAAACTGCCACAAATCTGCCCTGGATCCCGACCAACCACTCCCCCCCATCAACCACACTAGCCACTATTTGTCCCGGGTTTTCCGCTCTGGCCAAAAATGCCAATGCTCTCCCATTTTTATCACCCTCCCCAAAGATTGATTGTTTTTTGCATGAGAAGTCGCTTCTGAGTGTACTCTGTCAATGCACGAATAGTCCCTCTGAGCCACTAATTTGTGAGTCCTTAGTATCTTGAGACGGGTCCTGCACATATGCCGTTTCCCCTCCAGACTTTTGCTTCCAACTCCCCTCTCTTCTCCCTTAAGTCAGCTCTGTGTGATGCAATAGCTCCAATTATGGCTCCCCTAACACAGCCTTCGAGGGATCCCATTCCACCAGTGGGTTTACGAGCCCTCATTTATACTCCAATATGTTTCCCACCTGCTCTCGGCATGCAGCCATACTTTTGGCACCTCTACCACCTGGGATTTAATCTCCATAACCTCTCCGAGGCCCTCGCTGGTGAGGCTATTATCAGTTTCAAAGGTGCATGATCTGATATCCCACGAGGTAGGTATTCTGCATTCGATATCATATGCAATATCTCCTTTGACACAAAGGCCAAATCTAGTCGGAGAGAGAAATTTTGAGCCGGTGTAAAACAAGAGAATTGCCTATCCCGGGATGTAACCCTCTCCATGCCTCTACCAGGCCATGTGTATCAGCCCATTCCTTTGAGGTTTCTATTATGCGATAACTGGGGTGGAGACGGTCCAGGTCCCATCTAACGTGGCGTTAAAATCCCCCAGTAGGAGCAGCGGTTCCCGGATATGCGAGACCTTTGCCATCAGGGCCCAAACCCGGACTCCCCTGCAAAAAGGGGGGCGGAACATAAATTCCACCTATAAGAAAATCAGAACCCCACAATTTTGCATGTAGAAGAACAAAATCTCCCCGATGGATCTATATGCAGAGCTTGTAATTGAAATGGTAGAGACTTGCAAATCAGAACCGAGACCCCCCGGGCATAATTAGAGTACACCGTGTGGTATCCATCCCTATCCAAGCCTCTTCAGCGCTAGGATTTTTTGCCCCCTAAGATGCGTTTCTTTAAATATAACAATACTAGGATTATGAGTTTTAACATAGTCAAAAACAAGTGCTCTTTTCAATTTTGGGAGTTTAACCCCCGGGCATTCCAGGACACTATTTTGCAATCCGCCATCGCAATATGAAAGGGCCCGAGAATACCACCCAACGTTTACAGACCAAGACCGACACACACACACTAACCATTCACACCGACAAAAGCACCAGACCCCCCAAATTGGCCCAACCGGGCCTGAAATCAGCCACCCCCACCCTGCTCAAAGCCACCCAACCTGCCCGAGCCTACAATCCCTAACATATCTAAACTGTTAAAAAACAGAAATTGTGTAAAGCACCAAGGGTGCAAGTGACCTGTGTCTAGTGCAAAAAAAGAGGCACCCCGAAGGCACGTAAAAACTGTGCCCTTTAGAAAAAGAAAAGAAAAAACCCGTGAAGAAATCTGTTTCTTCCGCTCCTATAGAGAAAGGACCCCCATGAAAACACAAATTACAGGGTAACAGAGATAAGATAAGGCAACCTGCATACGAGAAACACAGAAAAAGCAATAAGCTTTTCCCCAAAGTGAGTCCACATTACAGGGTACTCTGATACTCTGTCAGCGCCGGTCCGGCGACCGCCTATCCAGCCCACTCCGATGCTTCCTTCAGGGGTTGCAAAGAAGAACGTAAAGGTCTCGGTGTTTAACCCTCATCTAGTGGGATAAAACATGGCGTACTTGATTCCCGCCTCCCTCAGGGGAGTCCGTACATGTATGAATTGCCGCCTTTCCTTCTGCACCCTCAAAGTAAAATCCGGGTAGAAAGACAACTTTTATTCTCGGTAGGTAATGTCCCCTTTTCTTCAGCAGCAGAAAGTATTAGATCTCTGTCTCTATAATTTAAGGAGCTTCAAAATAAAAGGGCGAGTGGAGCACCCGGAGCAACGATTTTGTCGGGATACGGTGGGCTCGCTCAACCACGAAACTGGGTGAAAATTCAATAGGGGCCAAGATTTTCTTGAGTAACTTCTCCACAAACTCTTTCGGGGAAGAGCCCTCCACTCGTTCTGGCAGACCAAAAATTCGCACATTATTATGTCTGCTGCGATTTTCACGTTCCTCTGCCCTAGCTGTAGAATTTTTACTTGCTGCTGTAGCTATGAATGGATTCCTGGTTAGAGCTCGAAGTGTCCTCCACTCCACTGATTCTGGGGCTCGGCCTCTACAGCTCTTTCTTTGATCTGATCCATATCATAACGGAGTCTGTTAACGTCCATTTGTAATTATCAATTTTAGTGGTTAACGCAGTCTGGCAGTTTGCAATGGGCCGCCATGATTTTTTCAGTATCAAAAAACACCCATTTGGTGGAGGATTCAATTGAGAGGGATCATCAGTTTGACTCATCGTGTCCATTGTAGGTTGCTTTTGTCGGAGCAGGCGCTGTAGAATTCCTATTCCTACCCATACGTGGATTGGACCACACTCTAAAGTGGCAAGACAGGCAGTATGGTATTATCAAGAGATCAGGGAACACAAGGCTTCAGTCGGTTACTTATAAATTTGACAAAATAGCAACCGTAGTGAGTTCCAATAGGTCGGGACAGTCCTAATTGAAATTTAGAACAGCAACAAAGGATTATAATGTAAAAAGTATTAGTTATACAATTCGCCAGCAGGTACCACCCTCAGCAAATTTATGGTATTGAGAATTAGAACACGCTGTAACTGGGGTTGCAACCAAAGTCTTAGATGATATAAGAAGTGGGTAGATATAAGTCCCAGGATAGTATACCGCAGGGGCGTCGCTAGGCAGATTCATTCGGGGCACGAGCCCCGAATGAATCTGCCTGTGCCCCGAGTCTCGGCGGCTCCAGGCCGCTGCGGTGGGCCTGGAGCGCACCTCATGCGGGCGGCGCCCGCCGATGTCTCTGACTGTGCGGGGCCCTTTCCCAGCGGCCTGCGCAGTCAGAGTCGGGAGGAGGCAGGACGGATCATTCCCGTCCTGTCTGCTCCCCAAATATGTATCAGCGCTTGCTGAGCGCCGTACATAAACATGGGCGTCGCAGGGGAGTGACGCGCCGCTGTCATCACCCCCCTGCGACGCTGGGATCCTCTGAGCCGGCAGCTCTGCCGACCGAGGAGGTCCCGTGCCCCGCGAGACGGCGTAAGCAGCGTGATGATATCACGCTGCTTACACCGCTCTCAAGCTGCAGGACCAGGACGCGCGGGCCGGGCGCATTAGGTAAGTAGTTTTTTTTAAATTTTATTAGCTACAGGGGGCATGTGGGGCTACAGGGGAGGGCATGTGTGGCTACAAGGGGGTGCATGTGGGGCTACAGGGGGGCATATGGCTACAGGGGAGGGCATGTGTGGCTACAAGGGGGGGCATATGGCTACAGGGGAGGGCATGTGTGGCTACAAGGGGGGGCTATGGCTACAGGGAGGGCATGTGTGGCTACAGGGGAGGCATGTGTGGCTACAAGGGGGGCATATGGCTACAGGGGGGGCATGTGGGGCTACAGGGGGCATATGGCTATGCGGGGGGGGGCATGTGGGTGCTACAGGGGAGGGCATGTGTGGCTACAAGGGGGGCATATGGCTACAGGGGGGGCATGTGTGGCTACAAGGGGGGGCATATGGCTACAGGGGGGGGCATGTGGGGCTACAGGGGGTGCATGTGGGGCTACAGGGGGGGGCATGTGTGGCTACAGGGGGCATATGGCTACAGGGGAGGGCATGTCTGGCTACAGGGGGCATATGGCTACAGGGGAGGGCATGTCTGGCTACAGGGGGCATATGGCTACAGGGGGGTGCATGTGTGGCTACAGGAGAGCATGTCACTGGCTACAGGGGGCCTATATGGCTAAGGGGGCATGTCACTGGCTACAGGGGGCCTATATGTCTAAGGGGGCATGTCACTGGCTACAGGGGGCATATTATGTGGCTATGGGGGCAGTAACGTGGCTACAGAGGGCTAATAACTTGGCTAGAGGGGGCTACAACCTGGCTACAGTGGGCTACTACCTGGCTATAGGGGGCAAATATTTACCTACAAGGGGGTAATTATTACCATTTGGGGCACTATAGATGGGGATTTTGTATAGAGATAGGAAATTGTAGAGAAACGCTGATAAAATGAGGAGTCTAAGATGTTTGTTTTGTAAATTTTTCAGTGAAGAGTTCTGGACGGTAGAAGACATCATGGCGTCTGGGACAGATGGAGAAGAAGAAGAGAAAGAGAACAACTCTTTAGAGACGTCTCCTGTAAGTCACTAAATGTAACTGTAGTGTAATCACTTATAGTTCTCCTGAGCATCTACATACCAAAGGTTTTTCTCTGTAAAAATAATCCCATTCACAATAAGCAAAAAATTCCCTGTGCCACACCCTACTCAAAAAACAAGGCCCGGGCCCCGGGGGTTTTGGGACCCTAGCAACCCCCCTTATACCGGGGGACAATAATCAAGCAATATGAAAAAAGAAAATTACAGTCCTACAAAAATTTTATCACATGCAGAAAGCGGAGAGGAAAAACCTATGGCAATTCCCTGTTGGGTTTAACAAACCAATCCAAAAACAAAGCACAGCATAAAAACAAAGAGCAGCAAATTTTGTTTTGAATTTTCCACAGGGGGCATAGCATCTAAATTTTGGCAATAAACTTTGGGATTTCATAAACTAAGATTTAACCCCCTGAATCTGGGTTCCCCGGCATTAAACTTAATTTTTCCTATGGAAAAATACGTTGGCAAATAACTTGGAGAAAAGGTGGTAGCAACCAGTCTACAAATACTGAAATGACAAGCTCCCCGAAGGATTCAAGCAAAATGACTTGTGTTCAAAGTCCAAATTATTTAGCGGGTATTAAAAAGGGATCAATGGGAAGCCAGATAATAAGCCCCTTTTTGAGGATTCCGGTCTCCTAATATCCTTTATCTGCAGGGTTTAAACACTGACCTGGCACTCCTCCGCTGTACTAAGAATTCAAAATGGGACTGGGGCCCCGGAACTTTTTCGCCCTTTTCCCCCCGGGGCCCAAATTTTGACAGGGGGGCGCCAACAAATCCACTTGAAAGGCCCCCAGGGAGATATTATGTCTCTGCTACGCCCTCCACCAATTCCCTCCAGGGGTCTCCTCCTCCCCTATGTTACTTAGCTGGAGATGTTACTGTATCTTCCTGCCACGGGTCTCCAGTGCTGCGAGTCGGCAGTTCACAGGCTCTGCTCCCACTTTTCTCCGCCACCATTTCTTGCCTTTCCTTCCAGGGCTGAGGGAGGAAGCTTCGTCACCTATGGGCACCGCAGCAGCAGCATCAATATGTTTCACCTTAGCCCGAGTTGTCCGCAGTAAATAACATTCGGTGGCAGGCAGCTTATAAGTGTCAGTGCTGGCAGCTGCCGACCCTCACAGTCCCCCTTGCTTGGCCCTGTGCTCCGGCCTCCCCAGCAGCGTCTCACCTCCGGGAGGAATTCTCAGGGGAATCAGCACTGATAAGAGAGGCAGAGGGCTCAGTCAATGTCTCAGAAGTAGCCTACAGTCTTTTCCACAACCCTGAAGCAGTGTCAGTCACAACAGGGGGTCTTAGATCAGGATTCCAGCAGGATTATTCAGGAGCTCAGAAGCCACACGTCTTCACTCCATGCAGGTCAGGCCACACCCCCTCAAGTGTAACTTTTGCTTATATTTATGACATTGATAAGGGATATATAGCGGACTCACACGTTAACCTTGCTCCAAATGTGTCTGTTACAGCTGGAACCTGTCGCCAGTTTCTGGGATCAGTGATTACTCAAAGGGGTTTTCTCGCTACAAAGATCATATCTCAGATTATGGGGACAGTAAAAATAAGCACTTTTGTAATTGGTTTGCATTACCAAAGTCACTTCGTATAGTAGATATGGGCTTTACTGTGCATCTGTTTTCTATTTCTGCTGCTGCTAGTCGGGACACGCCCCCTTTTCTGTGATTGGCTAGTCGGAACACGCCCTCGGTCGGATTCTGCACCTGGATATGCCCCTGCACTGTTATTGGCAGACTGACATTTCATTCATCCTGTTGGGAGACGTCCCCAGATAGGAAACGCCATGGACACGCTCCCTGCACTGTGATTGGCTGCCTGCACACTGTGTTTACTCCCCTCTGAGCTGTTAAAACCGAAAGTGAAACCAGCTATATGAGAGGGCTGCTGGCTGTATACTCATCTCCCAGTTCTAAGGTGAGTGATCTGACTAATAACTGACTGTTTAACTCATAGATCCCCTAATATAACACAGTCTAATGTCCTGTGTTCCCTCCATATAACACAGTCACATAGTCTCCTGCCTGATAACAGAGGGGGAGGAGGGGGCAGTCTGCATTCCTCACATTTGTTTCATCAGTTCAGGCTGTGTGTATAACTGGTTATAGCACAGCAAGGAGCCTGTGGATCCAGCCTGAAGCTGAAGGCTCTGCAGACACATGCGAACACTGCAGGAGGCTGCATGCTCTCCAGACAACCTTCCTCTTCCCCTGCTTCACACAGAATGATGATGTCACAGCTCATGACTGCTGAGAGGAAGGACACGCCTCCTGGCCGGAGAGACACACCTGCTGACAGGAGAGACAGCCTGCTGAGAGGAGAGACAGCCTGCTGAGAGGAGAGACTTGCCCTTGGATTTCAAATTCAATCTCATAGAATTAGCTGAATAGCACGAACACTTCAAACGATAAAACCCTTTTAAGTCTCGACCTTCTAACCCCTTAGATGCCATGGTAAATGTGGCATCTGGGGGGTCAAAAGGCTAGAATTGGGGTTATCTCTGATCCCGGCTGCTAGCGGCAGGTCTTGGCTGCATGCTTACTCAGGTTCATAGATGGAAAAATAAAAAATGTATTGGTTGCAGAAAAGGGTGTTACAATACAAATTAAAACAAATAAATAAAAATACTAAAACATAATAAAAACTCAAAAAATTTGGTGTGACCAAAAGCGTTCTGATCTGAAAAATAAAGCTAAAATGTCATTTTTACGACACCAGCAAGTTTTTTTTTTGTGTCCCAGACTTTTCTATGGTAAAGTCCATAGCAACCTCAAAAGGTACAACTTGTCCTGCCCCTCCCCCTCTAAAAAGGTCATATGTAGAGAGAAAATAAAAAAAGTTATGGGCCTTGTAGGGGGGCGGGGGGTTGGTGGGGGAACAAACAAAATTCCCTATGGAAGGAAGGAGACTCCTGTTTTTTTGAAACCACATTCCATTTTCAAGGCTTCCTTTCCTGGTTTGATGAGCTTCACCACTTTCATGAGAACTAATTGATAATTTTTAGCTTAACTGAACTGAGAAGCATGAGGCATCAAAATTGTCCTGTTCATTGTGTTCTCAAAGAGATGGTACAGTCTTTAACCCCTTAACAATCTCAGCAGGCATTGCAGGTCATTCTTCTGCAGTGACATCTTTTGGCGTCGCTGCAGACATCTGGGTTTGCGGCTCCTAGTGCCGCATCTGCGCTAGGAACAGAGCTGTACTTCACAGCTCTGTTCCTGGAGCAGTCTTTGAGAGCACTGCGAAGCGGGGGAAACCTCCTCTCTCTGGCGCTTAACTGTTTCATTGCCACGGTCAGGGCTTTCCCCTGCTTTGTCGTGTGATCAGGACTACCAATTACCCGATGGAGGCCGGGGAACGGCTGCAAAGTCAGCCCTGGGGACATAGAGTAGCCCCGCACAAAACAAGCCCCCATACAACTGCGTCACTTAAAAGATAAAAAAGTTATGGCCGTTGAAACGCAAGGAAGCAAAAACTACAAAATTTAACTGGCCATTAAGTACTTTTCAGTCCTTTAAGGGGTTAAACGGAGCAGTGGTTGAACATGTGCTTTGCTGCTTCAGTCAACGTCCATGTGGCTGAAGAAGATAGTTGAGCATTGTACTCCGCTATTTCCGAACGGAGCAGCAATGCACATTTTCCACCAATGCTCCAAAACTCTTGAAGTGAGCGAAGAGGGAGGAGGGAACCCTATTTTAGTGATTGGTGGAGGCTCTAGTAGTAGTGGGACCACCAATGATCAGACATGGATCACTTCTCCTGTGGATAGGTTAAAAATGTCTAGTGTGGCCACCCCCTTTAAGGCTGATGATGGGATTATTGGCAGCTAATATTAGAAGGTGCAAGTATCAACGTAGGCTGAGGAAGAACCTGACACTGACATAGGCATGCACATTGTGGCAATGGAGATCTGCAGCCTAGAATTATTAGGAGAGGGCAGAAAAGGAGTGTACATAAGGGAGTGGGTTAATACCAAAAGGTGAGGGTGTAGTCTGATGCTTAAAGAGAACCTGTCAAATAGTTTTTGCCTACCTGGCTGAAGACAGAACAAGCTAGTGTCAGACCTGCTGTTTCCAGCGCTGTGTCCCTTATTCTGAAGATGCAGCAGTTTTTTTCCCGTGTATTTAATGCTCAAATCTGCAGTTTTCAGCCAGAAGAGCCCATTGGGAAGAGTCCTTCAGAGAGTCAGTTTTTTTCAAACACCGCCCACTGAGGCTAGCCCCGCCCCCCACACAACTGACAAACCTTTTACTTTGAATAGGTAGAAACATGAGAATAACTGTCAGTGGGCGGAGCTAGCCTTTGGTGGGTGGAGCTAACACCTACTCATGAATTAGATTTGACGGATTAATGCTCTTAAACTGCTGCATCTTACAGAATAAGGGACACAGTGCCGGGAACAGCAGGTCTGACACTAGCTTGTGCTGCCCTCAGCAAGGGGTGCACAACCTATGTGACAGGTTCCCTTTAAGGGGTCTGAAAAGTCTATTGTTGGCCTATGTAATAATTGGGCCTGGGCTTGTCCATTGTAATGGTATCACTAGGCTGGAGGTCGCAGCAGGCTTATCCACCTTAAAAGTGTACTGAAGGCCGGTGTGAGTAATGGTGTGACAGAAGAAGTGCACAAAGGTTGCTGTGAAGGTATGCAAGAACCCTGAAGACCATAGTGCCAGAGTGTTGCTAGCAATGCGCAGATGTTAAGCTGACAGGTATATAAGTGACACTGTTCAGTGAGTGCTGAAAAGCCCATCAGCTCAATGAAAGTAAAAGTCCCTAAACAGGTCTGTGTGGAGACAACACCAAACTGTTGTCATTGTGGAGTTAACATTATTAAGTATCTGAACTCCTTGGCTCGTACAGCACCCTGGAATTAATTGCACTCCGAAAATAAATATTACTTATAACATTGATCTGTCTGTAGTCAAAGTTTAACTACATAAGGCTATGTCTCAACGGCATACCAATACGATTAGAGATGGGCGAATTGATTCTAACGAAGTGGAATTCGTTTAGAATTTCAGGAAAACTTCGGTTCTGAACGAAGTCGAAGTTTGTAGTGATTCGTTGGAACGAAGCGTGTTTTTAATTGATAAAATGGCTGCGAGCGCATGGTGTTACATGGGGCAAAGACGTCTGGGAGGAAGAAGGGCATAGCCTGTATGACATGTGCAGAGATGAAGCCAATCAGAGACCGGCGGGATTCTGTGACGTCTCCGCACTATATAAGTCCGGGCACGACGCTGGGAGCTCACACTCCTCTGTCTGTGCCGTATTGTAGCTGCTGCAGTAGCTCTAGCTGAGATCTCACACAAAAGAAAGACCTTTTATACAGCGATTTTTGGGGGTGTCACAGCTTTTCTAAAAAGACTGTTCTCTTATGTTCTAATTCTGATTTTGTGGGGTATTGGAACTGAAGTCCAGTGTGCGTCCATTCAGCTGCATATACATTTAAATGCTATCTGCTCACAGCACATTGAATATCCAAGGGTTATCTAAGCCTGTTTTTGCTGTTGTATTCAGTTGAAGAAACAGCGTTTTTACAATCCACATACCAGTTAATTTTTTGCTGCTCATTTCTTTTGCACAATTTATATCCAAGGGTTAATTAAACGTGTTTGTGCTATTGTAGTCAGTAAAATAAACGGTGTTTTTCCATGCCAAAGATGAAATTTTTCCTGGTGATTCCTATAGCATCATTTATATCTGAAGGTTAATTAAGAGTGTTTCTGCTTTTTAAGTCAGTAAAATACATGGCGTTTTAACACGCCACATACCAGTTAATTTTTGGCTGCTCATTTATTTTGTGCAAATTATATCCAAGGGTTAATTGAGCGTGTTTGCGCTGTTGTAGTCAGTAAAATAAACAGTGTTTTAACACGCCACATACCAGTTAATTTTTTGCTGCTCATTTCTTTTGCGCAATTTATATCCAAGGCTTACCCAAGCCTGTTGCGGGGTTCATTTGGAGTCAAATACAGGGTGGGTATTTTATATATACAGATATCTTTATTAAACAGTGTCTGTACATTTTAGAACAAACAGTATGTCAGACCAGAGGTGGCAGGCTCTTCGCATGTGAGTGGCAGTGGAACAAACATTCCTGGAGCAGGCACAGGTCACAGCACAGTAAGGGGACGTCGCAGCAGGGGTCACTCGGTGAGGCCAGAACTGCCGGTGTCATCTAGTGGCCGTGTGTTGACCAGCAACCCAAGGGGTCTTGATTGGTTGACTAGGTCATCCACTAACTCCCAGATGACATCTGACAACCCCAGCCAAGAGTCGGTGGGAACGTCAGACACAACCCTTAGTTGGCATGGTCGGGAGCGGGTCAGCGGCCTTCACCTGTCCCAACCCACCTCTGTCCCATCCGAGTCCCTCAGCCAGAGATCTACTATGGGGTCTGGGCTCAGCGCCACTATACAGCGAGGATGAACAATTTGAGGAGGACAGTTAGTAGCTACTTGGCAGCGAAGAAATGGGGCCAATATATGCAAAAAAGAAACATGGATCGCACATCCTTACTATACGCTGATCTAATGCTTCTCAGCATAATTTTTTGCAAAAATGAACAGGAGGTTCTTAGTATACTTTTTGATCAAAATGTATTTGCCCATTGCCACGTCAAAAGCGACCTTTAAAAGTGGGTCCCTACGCTAATGTGGGCAACACTGCATGGCGGCCACCGCCGCAGCAAAAACCACACAGATGAGAGGCACAACCCAGTGGCCCAACAGCACCACTGCTGCCAGACCTAGCCCCCCCTGGCTCTGGGCTGCACCACCACACCCACATAGCATCACAGCAACAATGGCCGCCAAACAGCACTGCCACCAAAAAAAGGAAAGGTTGACACAGCTTACCTTCCCTTGGGCTCCCTGCAAGTAGACTGACAGGAGCAGGGCATTTACCCTTTATCAAGACTACTGCTAATTAAAAACACCTGGGCCAAATGGGGAGGAGTGCTGATCCATGTGTGAAAAAGCAAAGACACATTGTAAAACATATGCAAAAAAGAAACATGGATCGCACATCCTTACTATACATTGATCTAATGCTTCTCAGCATAATTTTTTACAAAAATGAACAGGAGGTTCTTGCAGTAGGCGGCAAAGTATAGATGTGGAGAGAGAAATGGGAGGTCATGTTGTGAGGGGTCAGCCTCTGCATACCAAGACCGTTGAGGAGGACAGCAGTGAAGATCAAACAATAATCGATGATGATGTGGCCAACCACACTTGGGAGCCGGGTGAAGCAAGGGCTTCATCATCGTCAGGAGAAGAGGGCGTCAGCTTGCGTGTCAGGCAGCGGCGCAGGCAGCGGCGCAGGCAGTGTGGCAGCAGTGTGAGGTCGGGAGCCAAGCGGCCACGGGGTAGAAAACCCGCTTCGCAGGTCCAAGAAAGTAGCGGCACAGGGGCTCAGCGAGGCAGCGGCCTTAGTAGTCACTCAGAGCGTTGGCGGTAAAATCAGATACTCAGCGGTGTGGCAGTTCTTTGCTAAGACACCGGAGGAGCCGAATATGGGTATATGTAGAATCTGTGGGCACAAAGTGAAGCGTGGCCAGGGAGCCAACGTTGGCACCACAGCCCTGCGTCAACACATGCAGCGTCACCATCCGCTGGCCTGGGAGAAACGTGGCTCAGATGTGGTGGTCCACGCATGCCATTGGAGCCAGTCAAGGCTCCACCACCTCTGCAGAAGGGAGTTGTTTCTCTTTGCCATCATCTCCCGGACCAGATGCTCCTGCTCCTCGCTACTCATGGCGCCAGCAGTCGTTCAATGAGGTGATTGCAAAGTGGCAACAGTATGCGTCCAACCATCCTAAGGTGCAGAAGCTGACCGTGCTCCCGTCCAAGTTGTTGGTACTGCGTCCCTCCCTTTCCAATTGGTGGACTGTGCACGTTCAGAGAATTAAGGGCCTGTGCCGAGCCGAGGTGGAGATTTCCCAAAGTAATTTTTTTTTTCCAAAAAAAGGATTTCCACCCCTTTCCAAAAAATTTTGAAAAACAGAGGCGGGGCCAGTCCTTGAGTTTACGGTTTCTTCCAAGGTGAAATGGCAGCAGGGACGTGTGGGCTGTAACTACGGTCAGGGCCAGTACATGTTCTTTGCGCCCCCTGGGGGGAATGTGCTTCCCGCCCAGCCACACCAAAATTGGACAGGGGCGCCGTTCTCCTCCCCGTTGTCAAAAATGCTGCTCCCCCCCAATTTTCCTCCTCCACCACCACCATCTCAGCCCCACAAGTGCGCTCCATATTTCCCATGTGTAGGGCCCGCGGTGTCAGCAGTTTACACCTGGCTTGCCTCGGCGAGTGAAGTCAAACAGGGGAGGAACTGCTCCGCTTCATGCAGCAAGAAATCGATGTGTGGCTTTCTCCGCGCCAACTGCAAATCGGAACCATGGTGATGGACAATGGGAGGAACATGGTGTCCGTGCTGCACCGAGGAGGGATGGTCCATAAACAATCTGGTTGTGAAAAGGTTCCTGAAGTCGTCCACCGATCTTCAGAACATTCTGAAAATGGCCAGGAAACTGCATGCACTTCATCCATTCCTACAAAGTCAGGCACACCCTTTGAGTTTCAGCGGCAGAACGGCCTCCCCGAACACACTCTGATCTGCGATGTTTCCACCCGTTGGAATTCTAGCCTGCACATTTTGGACCGACTGTATGAACAGAGAAAGGCCATTAACGATTTTTTGATGATCCAGGCGGACAGAAGTACTCCCCTGTGTAACTTTGATGTCAGCCATTGACAGCTCATATGTGACACCTGCCGTTTGCTGAGGCCATTTGAGGAGGCCATGTTATTTGTCAGTCGCCAGGACTACAGGATGAATAACGTCATTCCACTGCTTCATGTCCTGGAACAGATGCTGAAAAATCTGTCTGTTCAGGGGACTGGAGACGTGGCGACTACATCTCGCGGCCAGATGAGTCCGGTGGACTGAACTGGAGGAGGAGGAGGAGGAGGACCTTGGAGCACAAGCATTGTCTGGTGAAATGAGTGGTTTTTCTACCCAGGTGACAGGAGCGGAGGAGCAGGCGCAGCTGGAGGAGGTGGATGGAGATGACGAAGACGAGGCAGATGACCTGCAAGCACCGTGGCAGTATACAGTGGAGATGGAGACAGGGACTCCCTCAGAGTCACTTGTGCAGATGGCCCGCAGCATGCTGATTTGCCTGGCTAGTGACAGCCGAATAGTCACCATCCGGCAGAGGGATGACTTCTGGCTCTCCACCCTATTGGACCCTCGCTACCGGTCCAAATTGGGATCCTTTTTCCCAGCTGCTGAGAGGGAGGACAAACTCAAATACTATAGGGAAATCCTCCGTAGTCAGTTGGCCGCTGCCTAGGTGCGCATTCGTACCTCCTCTGACAGGTCTGACCGGGGGGGGTTCCTCAGCGCTCACGTTCTACTGCCGCGGCTGCTGGGGGAAGGTGGGGGGTAGGAGCAGTACCAGCTCCATCAGCAGCAACCTTACATTTAAAATTCACTTTCCATACAGATATACAAGTTATCAATTTTTTGGACGTACAACTAAGAGGAGATATTTCCTCAGAGAAAGTAGTTACCACATTGTTTACAAAAACAAAATGCAGGAAATAGTGTACTCAGAGCTAACAGCTGTCATCCTCCTCATGTAATTAAGGCCATACCGGTGGGCGAATATACTAGAGCAAAGCGCATATGCACGTTAGAACAAGATCATGAGGCGAAAAAATTGGAAATCAGGTCTAAATTTAAAAAAAGGAATTACCCTCAGTGGATGCTGAGTAGGGCAGAAATGATAGTAGCAAGGAAAACACGGACAGATATGTTAAATACACATAAAAATTCAAAAGGAACTAATACTAGGGTAGCATTTATCACTCCCTACAGTAAGGATTTTTCAGACATCAAACGTATTTTTAACCAATGTATTCCTATATTGAGACAAGATCCTTTGTTGGCCAAAATATTGAATGAAGGGGTACAGTGTGTCCCCAGAAGAAATAGAACGATAGCCAATTTTATATCACCTATTATGCATTCACAAGGAAACAAACAAGGGACCTGGTTATCACAACAGGGATCATTTCAGTGTGGTGGAGCCAGATGCTCAATGTGTAAATATATGGTCAAGAAAGATAAGTTTCATAATGCTGAGAAGACAGAGTATTATCCTATAAAAAATTTTATTAATTGAAAAACGCACCATGTAGTGTATGTCATTGAATGAATAGAGTGCAATAAAATATATGTAGGATGTACTATCAGACAGTTGAAAAAACGTATATCAGAACATATTACAGGAATTAAAAACAAGCAGGCATTCAAATCAGGGGCGGTCAAACATTTTGTTGAGGAACATCACAGTAATCTTGAACACTTCATGTGTTATGGAATAGAGATGGTAAAGAAACCTGTTAGAGGAGGAAATTGGGATAAAAAAAGTCAAACTAAGAGAGGCATATTGGATACTACACCTTAACACTCGCACACCAATAGGATTAAATTATAAACATGATTTAATGTATATATATGATTAGAACTTACAGGTTCCCATAGAATCAGGTGTACAAGATTATCAGCTTTGTTAGAAGTCTTTCTTTGTGCTGAAAGATGATTGGTTTTAATATTGGTTTTAAGGAACCCCAGGTGTGTGGGGGGAGGCGCCGTGCAGAAGAACCTGTTAGAGGTTGGAAACGTGTTGCCCGTGCACACGCACCATGTGTATCACTGCTACATTTGCACAATAAAGTAACCAAGTTCGTTTACTGGCGCTGGATCCTTCAATTTGTTTTCAACTGTGCATTTTCAAGCAGCAAGCTACGTCTGGAGTACTGATGGCATTTCCCTTCACCGCCTATGAGGGGGGAGTCGCCAGCACAGCGGACCTGGAGCAGTCCCTAAAAACCAAAACGGGTGGGGGGCCTACTTGGACGCACTCGCCACCCCCATTAGAAGATCCGCGGGATATGGGAGCCAAACTGGATGTGTGCCGCAACTTGCCAAAGTTTCGTGGAAAACTGTCCTCCCGCCAGTATTTGTGGCACAGAGGGGGTTCTGGGGGGGGAGCCATCGTTCCCCCAAGGAAACCCTTTTTCCAGAGAAATGTGGAACGACTGCCTTTGTCAGTTGAATCAGGCTGGATGGGCCAGGAATTCCACACCCCAATGCCTTAGGTGTCAACTACATCACCCATGACCCCCTCCCCAAAAACTGGAAAATGAGTCTGGTTCAAACCCTCCCTCAGCCCTATTCGATGCCGCCCCCCCGCCGATGCCACACTCTGCTGCCAGTTCTCCATCTCCCTCCACCATCTTTACCAGGGCTGGTTTCCAAACCCACCTCCACACTGTGTCATTTGCCCTCTTGACCCATGCTGCTGGTCCGTGACCCCACTGGTCATTGTCCCCACTCTCTGCCCTCATGCGCTGTTTTGCTGCTGCGGTACCTCCACCCTGTCATTGTCCCATCTCTGACCTAAGCTGCGCGGTCACCTCCACCTCTGTCAGTGTGCACTCTGGGGCCCCTACTACTGTTTTGCCACCCCAAAATTTGTCATTGTGCCACTGCCTGACCTCATGCTGTGCTGTTGATGACATCATTTCACACTGGTCATTGTCCCATTTTTGTGGGACCCCTGATGTTGCGCCACCCCCAGAATTTGTGATTGTGCCACATGGGGCCCCTACCATGTTGTGACAAGTGCCGCGCCCCACGGGAACACCCTGGGGTTTTTCCTAATGCTTTTTCCACCCTCACCACTCTAGTGTTCCACTATGTTTAGTTTTCCCCTTCTTTTAAACCCTGTCAGAAGGAAGGGAAGGATAGGATTGTCTAGCCAAAAGCAGGTGGATACAAAAAAACAAAAGGGCATACAAAATATCCCTTTATGGTAAACTCTGTTTGGGTCAACTCCGTTTTTTTTTGGGGCCCTTGCAATATGATGGATTTTGACCCCATTTAAAGCGGGCCTGACAGATCAAAGGAAGGGGAAAAATGACAGAGACTCAAAGCAAAAAAACGCCCTCACCCTCTCCCCCTCATTCGGGGGGTTTTAAGTACAGCGTTTAACAGAACAGGTTTTTTATATTCGTGCGGTTTTTAAAGCTTGCCTATGGAGTGACCCCCCTGTGACGTCCCCCTTTTGTGCTGAGACCCGTGGCGGCTCCAGGGAAAACTGTTGTGTTCTTGACCTATTTTGGATCTTAGCCCTACTTTTTTTTTTTTCCCGTGGGGCTCCTGACTTTGTCAGGGGTGCTTTTCCGCTTCAGTTATTTGGTGAGTTTTTCCCCCGTAAGTGCCCAGAGAAGTGAAGAGTGAAGCGATTCTAAGAGCGGCGGCAGTCATCTGCGTGTCATACTAAAACACAACATTGTATGAAGAACAAACCAAGCTCCCTCTGCATATTTAAGCATGGCACAATTTTTCTACAGCACCCTGCAGGCTCTGTGCAGCCTGGAAATAGCTGTTTTTTAACCCGATTCGTCCCAAAGTAATTCGGGCCGAAACGGATTTTGCCAGAAAATTCGGCGAAGTCGGCGAACCGAATTTTTGAGAAACTCGCCCATCTCTAAATACGATCATATTTTCAGTTGTTTTAGGATTTTAAAATAGCCAAAAATACGATAGTTCATGCAGCCCCATAGACTAAAATAGAAAAAACCACCTGTAGTCTCCACAGGTTGTTTTTTCTCTGATCGTTTTTCAGTACCAGCATATTATAAGACATGTTGTATAAAACGCTGGCACTTTTAGTTTTTTCGGTGTCTTCCCATACAATCAATTGTATGTGGTGATGGCAAAAAACCCCCCGAGAACCGACCCCGTTTTTTGTGCCAAAAACCGCGATCATGCATCGGAAAAAAATAGTGATTTTTTTTTTCGGGGCGGGTTTTGTCCGAAGCAGTTTAGACCTAGTCTTAGAGTTATATTTCACAACATTCAAGCTTTCTGTACCACCAGGTCTGACCAGCAACTGATAAGTATAATAGTTTCATCCCTAGTGTATTGTTATCACTAAACTACATATACCTTTTAATGTGAGCTTTAACCATCAAGTGTATTGTGCCTCTGTCATGTAAAAAGGAAAATATCATTTTCTATTTAACTAATACAATGGCCTGTTACTTTAAAGGACACACACTTCTCACTAAATCTTCTTCCATCCAATTAGTTATGTGTGACCCTTGGATACTCTGTAGGGGATATCTGGCCACACTTTTGTTTTCCACTTCTTCTTTTAGTTGCTTAACTGGCATTTGGTAGCCATTGATTCCTTCTACTATTAACCATCCCAAGTGGCATCTCTTTTTCTAGGAAACTCACCCTTGCCTCCCAAAGACAATTCAGGGTTCATACAATGAGGAACATCTTTGTTGGTGATCACAAATAACCATGGAATTTGTAAAAGTCTTCTTCAGCACCACAGCTAAAAATTCAGATTTTTCTTCTTGTGCTTTTGTGAACATCCATGTCTCACAGCCATATGTTATGACTGGCAACACGATGGCAGGGATTAGTCATTGTTGGATTGTGACTGAGACATTCTTGCACTTCTATATATGTTCCATGTTTACCATGGCTGCATGCTCCAGCAATAATCAATGCTTGATCTCTGCTGTTGAGCCACCGGTGTGATCAATGAGGGTACCAAGAAAGACTAAGCTGCCGACTACTTCTATTTCCTCAATGTTGATCTTTAGGGCTTGTCCCCACAGCAGGGGTTTCAGTTGGTTTTATAGAAGGTTTTCTGATTTGAAAATTGTCTAAACCAACTGTCAACCTTTTACATTGATTTAAATAGACAATCTGTGCCGCCGTCCACACTGCATGGATTCTCCGCCGGATGTATTTTTACACCGCTGGTGTTCCTAAAATCTTAGAAAAAACCT
>JAODAL010044402.1:0-32897 GCA_025379985.1 Phyllomedusa bahiana
GATAAAAATTTTTACTAAATTTAAAACAAAATGTGTATGAAAAAAATCTCTGAATCACAGAATGGTAAAAGTGTCAAAAAGTTTTTTCTCACATTTAAATTTTACAATGTCAGATTTTCAAAAAAGGGCTTGTCAGGAAGGTCAAAACAGGGGGTCCCTTTAAAGGGGTTTAAAGTCCCTCAAGGAAAGTATAGGCAGTTTTGGCAGGTAAATACCCCCCCAAATATCTTTTTCATTCCCCCCCTTTTTTGCCAGGTAATGGTAGGCACCTGCATAGGTGGAATAGTGTTTTATTTCACGCTAAACTCCTATATATCTGTTCATTCCTCCAACCCATCAGCACAGGTAAAGTTCTGGGACCTGCTTCTATGGAAAATGTGTTCATTTCATCAAAAATGCATTATATCATGTTCTTTCCCCACCTGTCTGCAAGGGTAAAGTGCTAGGCACCTGTTTTGTGGAATATTTTGTTCATTTCACTCTAAATGCCCCATTATTCTTGTTCATTCCCCACCTGTCATGCACAAGGGGGGAAAGTTCTAGGCCCTGCTTCCCATGGAAATATACTGTATGTTCATTTCATTTAAAATGCATATAATCCTAAATTTTCCCCAACCTATCATGCACAGGTAAAAAATGCTAGCCACCTGTTTAGGTGGTAAAATGTGTTCATTTCACTCAAAAATGCTATATATCTGTCATCCCCACCTATCATGCAAGTTAAAGTTTTCTAGACACCTGTTTGTATGGAATATGTGTCATTTCATCTAAACGCCTATATTATCATGTTCATTCACCACTGTCATTTAAGGTAAAGTTCTAGGCCCTGCTTTATGGAATAATGTACATTTTACTCAAAACTGCCTATAATCCTGTTCAAATTCCCACCTATTTATGCAAAGGTAAAGGCCTTAGAACCTCTTGTATGGAAATGTGTTCATTTCAACTTAAACTGCCTATATATCATGTTCATTCCTCACCTATAATGCACAGGTAAAGTGCTAGGCACCTGTTTAGGTGGAATATGTGTTTATTTCACTCTAAACTGCCTATATATCATGTTCATTCGCCACCTATCATGCACATGTAAAGTGCTAGGCACCTGTTTGTATGGAATATGTGTTAATTTCACACTAAACTGCCTATATATCATGTTCATTCCCCACCTATCATGCACAGGTAAAGTGCTAGGTGGTGTTTGTATGGAATATGTGTTCATTTCACGCTAAACTGCCTATATATCATGTTCATTCCCCAACTATCATGCACAGGTAAAGTGCTAGGCGGTGTTTGTATGGAATATGTGTTCATTTCACTCTAAACTGCCTATATATCCTGTTCATTCCTCACCTATCATGCACAGGTAAAGTGCTAGGAACCTGTTTGTATGGAATATGTGTTCATTTCCCTCTAAACTGCCTATATATCTGTTCATTCCCCACCTATCATGCACAGGTAAAGTGCTTGGCACCTATTTAAGTGGAATATTTGTTTATTTCACTTTAAACTGCCTATATATCATGTTCATTCCTCACCTATAATGCACAGGTAAAGTGCTAGGCACCTGTTTAGGTGGAATATGTGTTTATTTCACTCTAAACTGCCTATATATCATGTTCATTCGCCACCTATCATGCACATGTAAAGTGCTAGGCACCTGTTTGTATGGAATATGTGTTCATTTCACTCTAAACTGCCTATATATCATGTTCGTTCCCCACCTATCATGCACAGGTAAAGTCTGTAGGTGGTTTTGTATGGAATAGTGTTCATTTCACGCTAAACTGCCTATATATCATGTTCATTCCCCAACTATAGTGCACAGGTAAAGTGCTAGGCGGTGTTTGTATGGAATATGTGTTCATTTCACTCTAAACTGCCTATATATCCTGGTCATTCCTCACCTATCATGCACAGGTAAAGTGCTAGGAAACCCATTTAGTGGAATTGGGGTTTATTTCACTCCCAAACTGCCTATATATCCTGTTCATTCCCCACCTATCTGCACAGGTAAAGTGCTGGCACCTGTTTTCTATGGAATATGTTTTTATTTCACTCTAAACTGCCTATATATCCTGTTCATTTCCCACCTCTCATGCACAGGTAAAGTGCTAGCCACCTGTTAGTATGGAATATGTGTTCATTTCACTCTAAACATCCTATATATCCTGTTCATTCCCCACCTATCATGCACAGGTAAAGTGCTTGGCACCTGTTTAGGTGGAATATGTGTTCATTTCACTCTGAACATCCTATATATCCTGTTCATTCCCCAACCCATCATGCACAGGTAAGTGCTAGACACCTGTTTGTATGGAAATGTGTTCATTTCACTCTAAACTGCCTAATATATCATGTTTTATTCCCCACCTGTCATGCAAAAGGTAAAGTTCTAGGCACCCGCTTCTATGGATTTTTGTTCATTTCACTCAAAAAACTGCCTATATATCCTGTTCATTCCCCCCATTCATGCACAGGTAAGTGCTAGACACCTCTTTGTATGGAATATGTGTTCATTTCACTCTAAAACTGCTATAATCATGTTCATTCCTCACCTATTAATCACAGGTAAAGTGCTAGGCACCTGTTTTAGGTGGAAATGTGTGTTTTAATTTCACTATAAACTGCCTATATATCATGTTCATTCCCCACCTATCATGCACATGTAAAGTGCTAGGCACCTGTTTGTATGGAATATGTGTTCATTTCACTCTAAACTGCCTATATATCATGTTCGTTCCCCACCTATCATGCACAGGTAAAGTGCTAGGTGGTGTTTGTATGGAATATGTGTTCATTTCACGCTAAATTGCCTATATATCATGTTCATTCCCCAACTATCATGCACAGGTAAAGTGCTAGGCGGAGTTTGTATGGAATATGTGTTAATTTAAATCTAAAATGCCCATATATCCTGTTCATTCCCCACCTAACATGCACAGGTAAAGTGCTAGGACCCTGTTTGTATGGAATATGTGTTCATTTCCCTCTAAACTGCCTATATATCCTGTTCATTCCCCACCTATCATGCACAGGTAAAGTGCTTGGCACCTATTTACGTGGAATATGTGTTTATTTCACTTTAAACTGCCTATATATCATGTTATCACTCCACCATAATGCACAGGTAAAGTGCTAGGCACCTGTTTGTGTAGAATATGTGTTTATTTCACTTTAAACTGCCTATATATCATGTTCATTCCTCACCTATAATGCAAAGGTAAAGTGCTAGGCACCTGTTTGTATGGAATATGTGTTCATTTCACTCTAAACTGCCTATATATCATGTGTCTTCCCACCCATCAAAGCACAGGTAAAAATGCTAGGTGGTGTTTGTATGGAATATGTGTTCATTTCACGCTAAACTGCCAAAATTTTCATTTTCATTCCCCAACCCATAGTGCACAGGGGAAAGTGCTAGGCGCTGTTTGTATGGAATATGGGGTTCATTTCACTCTAAACTGCCGATATATCCTATTCATTCCCCACCTATCATGCACAGGTCAAGAGCTAGGCACCTATATAAGTGGAATATGTGTTCATTTCACTCTAAACAGCCTATATATCCTGTTCATTCCCCACCTATCATGCAGAGTTAAAGTGCTAGGCACCTGTTTCTATGGAATATGTGTTTATTTCACTCTAAACTGCCTATATATCTTTCATTTCCCACCTATCATGCACAGGTAAAGTGCTAGCCACCTGTTAGTATGGAATATGTGTTCATTTCACTCTAAACATCCTATATATCCTGTTCATTCCCCACCTATCATGCACAGGTAAAGTGCTTGGCACCTGTTTAGTTGGAATATGTGTTCATTTCACGCTGAACATCCTATATATCCTGTTCATTCCCCACCTATCATGCACAGGTAATTTGCTAGACACCTGTTAGTATGGAATATGTGTTCATTTCTCTCTAAACTGCCTTTATATCTTGTTCATTCCCCACCTATCATGCACAGGAAAAGTTCTAGGCACCTGCTTCTATGGAATATATGTTAATTTCACTCAAAACTGCCTAAATATCATGTTCATTACCCACCTATCAAGCACAGGTAAAGTGCTAGGCACCTGTTTAGGTGGAATATGTGTTCATTTCACTCTAAACTGCCTATATATAATGTTCATTCCTCACCTATAATGCACAGGTAAAGTGCTAGGCACCTGTTTGTATGGAATATGTGTTAATTTCTCTGTAAACTGCCTATTAAATGTTCATTCCCCACCTATAGCACAGGTAAAGTGCTAGTACCTGTTTTCTATGGATAGGGGTTCATTTCACTCTAAACTGCCTATATATCATGTTTATGTCCCCCCCTATCATGCACAGGTAAAGTGCTAGACACCTGTCTTATGCAATATTTGTTCATTTCACTCTAAACCCGCCTAAAATATCATGTTCATTCCCCACATATAATGCACAGGTAAAGTGCTAAGCACCTGTTTATGTGGAATATGTGTTCATTTCACTCTAAACTGCCGATATATCCTGTTCATTCCCCACCTATCATGCACAGGTAAAGAGCTAGGCACCTATTTACGTGGAATATGTGTTCATTTCACTCTAAACTGCCTATATATCATGTTCATTCCCCACCTATCATGCACAGGTAAAGTGCTAAAGGGACCTTTTTAGGGGGAAAAAGTGTTCATTTCACTCTAACTGCCATATATCTGTCATTTCCCTTTCAAGTAAAATTTTGAGTTTGGGGGAAAGTGATTATTAACTTTAATATTAATTAAATTTTTATATTACCCCTAAAACACCATCATGCACAAGGAAAGTCTAGGCAACCTGTTTCCCTATGGATCATTTTTATTCACTCAAAACCCCCTGCCATATACATTTCAATTCCCCACCCCCCTAGCATGCACAGGTAAAATGGCTAGCACCATTTATGTGAAAAATGGGGGTACATTTGACTCTAAACTGCCTATATATCCTGTTCATTCCCCACCTATCATGCACAGGTAAAGTTCTAGGTACCTATTTATGTGGAATATGTGTTCATTTCACTCTAAACTGCTTATATATCCTGTTATTTCCCCACCTATCATTCACAGGTAAAGTGCTAGGCACCTGTTTCTATGGAATATGTGTTCATTTTAATATAAACTCATCTTATATTCTATTTATTCAATCGGTATTTAGACCTTAAAACCTTCTTTACCTCTCCTTAGCTCCTTATTACTTAGTAATAGTGTTCATTCTTTTTCTTCATTCTTTTTCTTCATGCTTTTTAGTATGACCCCAAAACGAGAGCTTCCAAAGGGCCACATGTATGAAAACTGTGTAGGTGTAAAAATCACTTTGTTGCCCATAGCTACCATTCAGAACGCCACTCTCATTTCTCATTCCCCTCTCAGCTCTGGAAAAATGAGAGGGGTGCTCTGATTGGTTGCTATGAGCAACAAAGTGAGTTTTAGACCTAGACAGTTTTCATACATGTGGCCCTAAAAGATTTAAAAAGATGCGTGCACTGAAGTGTGTTTTAACCGCTCACCTTTTTTCATTGTGGATGAGACTGGCACAACTTACCATAGCAAACACCTATAACCCGGAGTATGGGTTTCTTTGGTAGATCGCTGCCTGCTCAGAAACTTCAGAACATATAGATCAATGCAAACATTCAATGGTCAAAACTATAATCACAGTAGTGACTACAGTCTTGGAACCAAATTCAACTCCTTCAGGGTTATAATATACTGGGAAAATAGGCATGGATCACTCCTTGTGTTAAATTTTTTTTTCCTTTTATTGTCACATTAAAAACTACACGTTTCGTGGAAGATAAAAGAAAAAGAAAAAAAGAATTTTAACACAAGGAGTGATCTGCACCTATCTTCTCAGTATATCATAATCTGAAGGAGTCGAATCGGGTTCCAAGACCGTGGTCATTATTGTGATTATAGTTTTGACCATTGAACATTTTTATTTTTTACAGCGCTCACCGTGCAGTATACTTGGCATGTTTGTTTTACTCTGTGGGTTTATACGATTATGACGATACCAAATTTATATCATTTTATATTGTAGCACTTTAATAAAACAAACAAAAGTTTTTTTTATTGTGTAATGCAATATTTATGAATTTCCATCTTTTGATAGCTATAACCTTTTTATTTTCTATATACAGAGCTGTATAAGGGTGTATATTTGCTTGATGAACTGACGTTTTCATTAGTACCACTCTGGGGTTTATATGACTTTTTGATCGCTTTTTATGCCATTTGATGTGCAGTGGGATGACCAAAAATCGAAATTCTGATATTTTTTTTTTCTTACGCCATTCATTGTGCTAGTTAAAAACCGTGACAAATTAATAGGCTAGGTCGTTACACAGACAGGGAAAACAAATATGTGTTTTACTTATTTTTCTACTTATTCCCGTAGTGGACTGGACCCAGTGATCTAGTAGATCGCTGCTACAATACATAGCACTCTTGGTATAAATATACACTCAATTATATGTTTTAAATATTATTCATCTTCATTTATTCTTATAACCATATCCAATCTTTGGTATATAGTTAAATGCAAATCTGCAGCTTTATATAGAAAAAATACAAGCTGCAGAACTGTTGAACACGATGCTATGGGAATGGAAACATCATAGAAAATAGCACTATGGACTAGTGTGGACACTTCAGGAATTCTGAGTAACGCAGGTTTTTATAAAAAAAAAACAACAACTTTGTTTTGTAATTTTTGTATATAAAGCTGCACGTTTGCATTTAACTTTAAATTAAACTTTAAAAATAAATGAAGATGAATAACATTTAAAACATATAATTGAGTGTATATTTATACTGAGACTGTCATGGAGACCATCGGCACCCTTCAATTGTTAAATGTCGTGAAGAGGTTAAACTTGTAGGCAAAGGTAAATGCACAATATTAACAAAAACACTGCAGTTTTTATCTCCTGCTTACTTACAGATGGACATCTAGGTTGCACACCTCTATGCTCTAGAAGCAGTGGCTCGTGAGGTCACTCACTGCTGTACCTTATGAGTATTATAGGGGTTTATTGAGAGAAAAGTTTACCCTTTAGGGGCTGTTTACATGGCAAGTGACAAATACCGGTCGGTTATGCGACCGGTATTTACACTGTTTTGCGGCCGCGATGAGCAAAGAAAAGCCCTCCCCCTTCACATTGAGGTGCAAAACCGCCAGACAGAAAACCCGTGCAGTGGGGACTGCTGCACAGGTTTTCCATAGAGCATCATTGTGCTCATTTTCAGCCGGTTTTTCAGGCGGTCTGCAAAACCGCAAACCGCCTGAAAAACCGGCCGAAAACCCGTGCAGTGGAGACATGCCCTTAGAGTTGCTGTGAGAGATCAGTAATCTTGTGCACTGCTATCAAGTCTACAGTGACAATGTTATCTTTGTATGTTAATACAAAGGTAACAGTTCCTCTCTGCAAGTTTTTCTCTCTCACTAGGAGCTGCCTTTCATGACAACTACAGCTTTGCTACCTCACATATATAGGCAGACATTCTGCATGAACATTGTCATTGTTTTTCACAACTCCTCCATCATAATAGCTCTCTAACACCTAAGAACAGTAGCTAGCAAAGCTAAAGTATCAGTGCTGTAGAGGAAATGTTAAGGAAAAGAAAGCTGAAGCCAGCTGTGAGAATCAACTTCTTTGAATACAGGCAGATGGAAAATCCCTTTTAAGATTGCATAAACCTGAGTGCCTCTTGCTCAGGACTGAGTGTTGGATGCCACCCACTTGACAGTCTAAAAATTCATTAGCATACAGGGCACCAGAACTGACAGCGCTGATAAACAGATGAGAGGAGCAAGAAAAAAATAAGCCATCAAATTAGTAGAAGAAAAAAAAATGAAAAAGGTAAAGCAGCTGCCGTTAGTAGATATTGCTAGCTCAGTTTTTCAGGAAACCTCAGAGGTTCTCTTTAAGTACAGTACCATATATCTATAAAGTGAAGCAGTCAGAAGACTACAAAAATATACAATAGTTTTCAAAAGATCACATGAGTTACCAAGAAAAAAAAATGACATCATGTTCCAGTCTTAACATCTGCTGTCCTTATGCTGTAGTTCTTCAAAGCCTAAATATTCTGAAACTGTAGAGGCATAAGAATTTTTACATGTTCCACATTCAAACATGTAAAGCTGAGTACTGTAAAAATATTATAACCTATTGATGTAATACTTATCTTTACTTCCTGTTGGTACTTAAATATATCCCCTTTCATTGCTCACTTTGTTGCTACAAAAAATAGTGCCGCACAGTACTAAAAGCTTAGCTGAGATTAAAAATCACTGTACAGTACATCAGTTAAATAAAGAAAATGTAGTTCTCTTTAGTGTTAGCCTAAATTCATATCTTGATTGTGATGGATTTTTAGCATGTACACTGTGACAGCTTCCTACATCCATACTAAAGAAGTCCATAGGGTTAAATAGTTTTCGGCCTTGGTCTGACTGGTATATTCCTGTATACCACAAACTAAAGGTATATAGTAAGTGTATGTTAGACCTATATGTTGCTTTGCTTGGCATCCATCAGAGGCATATGTTTAATGTATGCATTAAAGAGAGGCCCTAAATTTGATGTGAACCTAGCATTAAAGGGGTTGTCTCAATACAAAGATTAGCTTTCAACATGTAGAGAACAGTAGATGAAGACGTTTTCCAAATTCATTGCTTTGTTTATTTCTTTTGTTGATGAGATAAAAGTGATTTTATCAGCTCTGAGTGCGCTCAGGTTTCTCTAAGTTACTGACCTGGACTGCCCTTCTCTCCCTCGGTGTTTGACTTATCTGATAGCAGGGATGACTTCATCACACAGGTCAACACATAGGGCAACATATATGAAAGGGTTTTTCACCCTTTTTCTGGCGTACAATGCACCTGAGCCGGCTACGATGTCTAATGCGCCTAAAGTATGTGCTTGGTGTATTGTTCGTAAGACTCGACACTTTCGAATGCGCCTAACATGAAGGAGTGTTCTGGGGGCGTTCAAGGGGCGTTATTGAGGTGTGTCGCACCACATTCGTAAGATTGGACACACATATGAATGTGGTTCGGCAAAACTAGGCGCATTACTGCTCCGACAGGCAGACCTATTTCAATGTGGTCGAAGTGAAGCTAGATTTGCTGGTAGGGGCAAAAATGTCCAATATTTCTCAACCTACACCAGTACATTAATAAAAAGTAATATATTATGATTATCAAACTGTATACAATTTAATTATTTAAATTTAAAAAAAAATGTTATCATATAAAATTAATATAAAAATATATAATATCCCAAAAACATAAAAATATCTCCTATAAAATGCATTCAAAATTAAAAGAATCTTAAACTAATTTAAAATTAAATAACCTACTGAAGATGTTCAGTTTTAATTTTAATTTTGACTACATTAAATCTGAAACTTATTTTTGCTGCTCTCACCCTTTATTACACATACGGCAAGAGCCAGCACACCACAGGACTTGCTGGGACCTGTGGTTCACCAAGCAAGATCAGTACCATAGTTTCTATTTACTGACATGCTATTCTAATGACTTTTCTTTTATTTCCAGCCTAACTATAGCCTTTATACATGTTAGGCGTATTACTAATGTGCTTAGGTTCCATAATGCGCCTAACACACAGGCGAGGCGCTTCGAACTTTACACCATTTATGAACGCACAGAAACCACTTTCATACATCAGGTGCATTATACACTGAAAGCGAGACTCGACAATTCACTTCGAAGCGCCTTCCTTCATACATGTCTCCCATAGTGTTATCTGATCCACCAAACAAAGGAGACTAATTACTTTTGTTTACTTTGGCTCTGAAGTCTTTCTGGACATAAACATCTGAAAGCTGCTCTTTGAAACAGCGTTGTGAGACAACCCTTTTAATGTTTCTCTTTATGTCCAATGTACAGATCAGCAGTGCTCATGTTCAGCGATTCCTTTGCGCTCAATCAGAGTACAAACAAAACAAGAGGAATAGTTTGTCAATATTGCTTCCCCCAGGAAATTGTTTAAAAAGATAATACACAAATGCAATCTTAACAACAAAGAACAAACTTATTTTATACCTTCTTTAGACTGAAATCTAATGAATGAAGCTAAAATGACATACAATTAATGAGGTATTTCCTTTAAATCACATTCAGTTTTAATTAATTTGACACAATGGTTCTGATACATCACTGGATCTCTATACAACCCTTGGCTGTTTCAGTCATTCATATAGACAGTAAATAGATCAGCTATCTGCACATGCAACCATTGCTCTATTCAGATGGTTCACTCAGGAACACCATTCTTTTGATTGTCAAACGGCCATCAATCATACATTTATTAAAAAATATTGTTAGTGGAGCATCCCTTTAGCAAATGCAAACACACATACTATAAACACACACTACACAAATACACAGCACACACATAAGACCCCGACATCTGTTCCAAGAGAACCTTTACCCTACTTCCCCTTCAAAACCTACTCTTCTATGTTCATTAGCAAAAAAACATTAAGGGCCTCATGTATGAAAACTGTCTAGGTCTAAGACTTTCTTTGTTTCCCATAGCAACCAATTAGAGTTTCATTTCAGAAAAATTGACAGTGGAGCTCTGATTGGTTGCTATGGGCAACAAAGTTGTCCCCCCCGAAGTGCCAGAAGGAGAAATGTGAGGTTTATTATAGATAAAATTAATATCCAGAGATTTCCAGACTGACTTTCCCTCTTCGAAAAAAATAAGGGATCTCTCACTTAATGACACAGTGTGTATTGGGCATGGAAAACATGTTGAGTGGCCAAAATATGGCTTAAAAATTGGTAAACTCCTGCATTTGACCCCAAAAAGAGGAATAAAACTTGACTCTTATTACAGTCACATTACTTGTAGTATAATGTTGTACCGTGGTAGCCATAGAAAGTAGTAGAAGAGTGAAGAAATCAGGCGATACCTTTTTCAGGCTAACTGAGTATATTTGATGGTGAGCTTTCGAGAGTACTAGCTCCCTTCTTCAGACATGGTGTTATACAAGAAACTGAAAATTTACAGACTTTTTATACACAAGAGACATGGACCTTCAAAGGGTCCTAGAATTCTTAAAAATAACAAAATGCAATATAAGCAGACAAGTCATTTACAACAGGTCAAGAAATCAACTATCTGGAAACTTGTGAGGCGTGATGGAATACCGGCTACTCACATCAGTATACCACAAACCCACAGACAGAACGGCCTACCTCAGAAACGACAGCTTCCACCCCAAGCACACAAAACAATCCATTATATACAGCCAGGCTATACGGTACAATCATATTTGCTCTGACAAGACAGACCTGGACAAGCACCTCCTGGATCTGAAGACAAAATTTCTCCAATTGGGATACAGGCCAAAAGTGACGGACAATCAAATCAGCAAAGCGGCCGCCATCAACAGAGACTGTCTACTTACATACAAAGAGACCCAGAAGGAAGAACGAGTGCCCCTAGTTGTAACCTACAACCCACAGCTGGAGAGCCTACGAACGATTGCCAAGGAACCAGTGCTACATAGGGATAACAGACTCAAAGACATACTCCCAGTGCCCCCTCTCCTTTCCTTTCGGCAACCACCAAACCTTCGTCGTATTATTGTCCGGAGTGCCCTGAAGGCCCCAACTAAAAATGGCACCTCACCCTGCCTGCAGAACAGGTGCAAGACCTGAAGTCACATCCACACTGCTGTCAGTGTACCTGTCCCACAATTCCAACAGGTGCACAGAATTAGGGGGACATTTTCCTGCAGGTCTAGCAATGTGGTGTATCTGATTATGTGTATGCATTGTCCCATCACAGGCCTTTATTTGGGGGAAACAGGACAGAGACTCAGCCAGCGCATGAACTCGCACAGATTCACTATTAATAACAGCAGAGCTGATCTTCCAGTGGCACAACACTTCTCCAGAGATGACCATTCTATTGAAGATTTGAAGATTATGGTTTTAATGGGACACTTTAAGACGCAGAGGGACAGAAAGGAGTGGGAATTTAAATTAATGCAAAAATTTCAGACTCTGCAAAATGGGCTAAATATTCATGCCAGGTTTATGTCAAACTATGTGTGAACTGTGATGGCCACAAATTACACCTCATGGCTACGAGATAAGACGCAGAATTACTGACTCCTCCGTCACGCCTCACAAGTTTCCAGATAGTTGATTTCTTGACCTGTTGTCTGCTTATATTGCATTTTGTTATTTTTAAGAATTCTAGGACCTTTTGAAGGTCCATGTCTTTTGTGTATAAAAAGTCTGTAAATTTTCAGTTTCTTGTATAACACCATGTCTGAAGAAGGGAACTAGTACTCTCGAAAGCTCACCATCAAATATACTCAGCCTGAAAAAGGTATCGCCTGATTTCTTCACTCTTCTACTACAGTCACATTAAAAATGGTACATAATCCCTAACAATGACGCATTTTGGACAAAGTCCTTCTACATAGGTTAAAAATAAGGACTTTGTCCAAAACGCGTCAGCATGGACACTACATATTAGGATTATGTACCGTCTTTAATGTGGATGAGCTGACCTTTGTTTTTTCTTGGAATCTATATCCTAAACCATGGCAAAACAAAAAAATAAAGAATGTGGTATAAATCAAAGAATATAAACATATCCTTATAAGAAGCCATCTCAACTGGCATCCTGGACTGTCCTAAAGCAATAGTAGTAAATGGTTACACACACACCTTTGTTAAATAGGAAATTCAGGGTGCTTTAAAAAGGTGGAAGAGACCAGTATAGTCTTACTAAATCAATATATACCTCCACGGTATAAGGTGGAGGTAAATGGCTCAAGCAAGGAGCTCTTGCTTGAGCCATTTACCTCCACCTTATACCGTATTCTTACCTGCATCCTATTTTATCCCTATAGCTTTCTCCATTTGGCATTCCTACATATAGTGAGCGGACCTGGACCCCAACCCCCACTCTCCTTATTGGTATGACACTCCTTACCTTCCACTATTAGCTACTATCCTTACTCTCAATTTACCTTTCCTGGTACTTACCTGATTTTGTTCTTTTTATACAGCCTATAACCCTACCTTATGGCCATATTTTCCTCTTATACCCTCTATTTCTACCGTTAGGTAAGACAACATCTTCCTTTATACTATACATTTTTCTGCTTTCCTCACCTCCTTTCTCCCTCTACTTTCGCCTCATCTCTCCTGATTTCTCTTTTTTTTTCCTATCTCGCCCCTTTTCTTCCATCCATTATGTATATATACTTATACTACTTTTATTTTGCAGATGTCACTTGAAAAAGGCTTTTGTTTTAGCCAAAACTTCGTGCAATTTTGGCATCTGTTTGTTCGCCTCATATCCTACCTCGAATTTTGTATATGTATATATATGTGCCTCTCCTTGAGACTGTTTACTTGGAACTAGTGCAATACTCACTAACTGGTCAATTTGTTATTTGATCCGGCTTACTGTAAATAAATATACTTTTCTATTTAAAGGCAATCTCCCTTGGTGTGCGGTGGATCTATATTTTTTAAAACAATTTAAAGGGTCATCTAGTTTATTCTAAAATTAGATAATCTGGTGCCAGTGGCCAATAAAATAAAAACAAAGACTATTTTCACCTGTTTCCTTACTGCCATTATAGCACTAGCTCTCCCTGGTCTTCTATTTATCTTCTGTTCTTGTCCAAACAGGACGTCACCACTGTAGCCACTGATTTGCTAAAGACTTCAGTTGCTTCTGCCTTACATCACTGCTTGGAGATGTTAACTACCAAACGGTAATGTAAGGGAGTGGCAGGTGACATCCAATCTGAAAGAAGAAAATGGGGGAGAGCCACGCTTGTACGGAGGTAAGATGAAAGTTGAGCATAGATTTTATTTTTTTTTAATTGGCTCCAGTCCCAGATTATTTAATTTTAGAATGAACCAGACAACCCCTTTAATTATTTACCATGCCTTAACAGTATATCAGGAAACACACACTGGTGCATCTTTGTCTCTTTGTCAGGATAGAAGATCGCTTGTAGTGTACGTCCTCTACCCAGAGCGAATGCTCTGTCCATAGTGCTGCAGATCCTGAGTTTAAATGCCATACTGCTGTAAAGAGGAATTCCCAGAGGAAACTGTATATATTCTGAGCCTGGGCATTGACCACCGAATGCTCAAGCTATCTTGTCCTCATCTTCTGAGGTGTTCCAAAATGGCCAGCACTGCAGTGGTCAGTGTGTATGCATGCATCATTTGGGCAGTTCATGTGCTATTTTATTTTATTCCCTCTTTGTCTTCCTTCTCACCATGGTTTAGTCCAAATGGAGGGCTCTGCTCTTTACACCCTGCCGGGCAAAGGCACCGTCTATGGTTTAGGGTATCTGCTATGTCGACTCTGCCTTTCCTGTATCTGGCTTTATTTCTGGACTGTTGCTAAGTTTCCTCCTTTCCCCTTCACAGATGGCTTGTCCCTTCTCTCATAAGGGAAAAAGAAGCTGCAAATCCAAATATAATGTTTGCAGCAGCTGTCAACAGCCAGTGCCTGAGGATTGGGATCAAAGCAGATGCACTTTATAATAATTCTTTGATTCATCTTCTCTCCAGTCTGATGCTAAAGGTTTCTTATTGTTGCTTAAAGAGCATCTATCTTAAACTTGATGATCTCAGAAGCAATGTCAGAAAATATTATCATACTGAAAGAGTAGCAGATGACTGTGACAAACCTCCAGCAGATGTGGCTGGAAAATCAACAGTACTTGAATGTAAACTGCCTGGAACAAACATGTATTTCCCCTAAGATAAAACATACAAAGTACAAAAGAAATAATATAAGGCTTGGTTCACATTTGTTCTGTTCACATGTGTTCTCATTGGCTCTGTTTGGAACCTCCATCGCAGAGGTGAAAATGGACACCAAGGGATCCGTTTCACAACACACACCCGATGGACCCTATTAATTACAGTGAGTCTGTTGGGTTTTTCATCATGGTGTGCAATTTTTAGACAGAAAAAACAGTGCACAGAAGTTCCGGACAGAACCAAGCCTATGGCAGACCAAATGGACAATGTGTTTTCTTGTTTTTTTTTGTTTTTTTTCAATCAATCGAGAAAGTTTCTACAGGAAAGAAAGTTTCTACATAAACATAGAATTGGATTCTTTACTGTAAGAGCAGTGAGACTGTGGCACTCTCTGCCAGATGAAATTGTCATGGTAAATTCAGTAACAGAGTTCAAAAAGGGTTTGGATGCATTACTGGAGCGTAATAATATAACAAGTTATAGTGACTAGGATTCTGGAGAGGGGTCGTTGATCCAGGGATTTATTCTGATTGCCAGATTGGAGTCGGGAAGGAATTTTTCCCTAAAATGAGGACAATTGGCTTCTACCTCAAGGGGGTTTTTTGCCTTCCTCTGGATCAACACTTTAGCACAACAGGCTGAACTGGATGGACGTCTTGTCTTTTTTCGGCCTTACAAACAAAACTATGTAACTAATCTTCTAAGTTTTTATGATATGAGATCGATCCAAAAAAGAGCATCCTGTTCTGTTCCTGCTTATTCCTTTTTTGATGCTACTTTCATTTCTGATAATAAAAAAAACGGTATTTTCATCGGAGTCTCCCCATCTTAAAGGTGTGTTTCCATGAAGGAACCTCCACTTCACAGGTCGGCTCATAACTAGTTACAATTCGACCATTGGCGAAAATTAGGAGGGTGGCGCTTGCAGCTGTCCTCTCCACATCCTTGCCACTGGGAGTTCCAAATATAGCCAAGCACACTCACTTGGCTATACTGTGCGTTTGGAACTCTCAGAGAAGTGAATGGGGCGGACATCCGCAAGAGCCAGCCTTCTTATTCTCATACATGGTGCTAGCTAGGTACAAGCTGACCTCTAATGGGAATGTTCCCTTATTGGAACACCCCTTTAAAGGATCTACTTTGACAATAGGGCGGATTCTCTTCTAGAGAAAGTTTATATTGCTTGAGTCACCGTTTGTAATGTGACCACTTAGGTTCTAATGGCTAGAGCTCTCTGTGTATGGTTAAGCCAGTTAACCCATGATTGAGAGAAAAGGTTACCATGGCAAAAAGTTCTAGAAGACATATCTATGTTAAAGTTGGCTGTATAGGGGTCTCTTGATGCTGTAAAATTCTCTGTCAGGTCTTTAGCTCTCTCTAAGGCAACTATAAGGTTTCTCTGGATAAAGCACTGGACAGGGGACTTTCCATAAATAAATCCTGTTATTTTTATTTATTTATTTATTTAATAAGTATGTAGAGAGAGCGAGAAATTTAGATATACACTATCGCGTTACACTTAGCTTTTCATTTTCAATGATTCCTTAGGCTATGTCTATACAGCAAATACTGAAATGCCATCGTATTTTGGATGGCATTTTGTCATTTGCTGTGTGCACATAGCCTTAGTCTAGGATAGCTAAGAACTTCTCCCTTCCCCCAGCTTACACAGAATGAATCCTCACGTGCACACAGTGGGGCGTTTGCAGAGAGTGAAGAGACTCCCTGCTGGGAGGAGAAACACGCCCCTCCATTTCACAAGCTTTGCTTGGTAACCAGCACAAAAGGCTGACAAATGCTGTAATGAGACAACCCCTTTAAATACATTCCATGGAGGTTAAAGGGAACCTGTCACATAGGATATGCCCACCTGGATGAGGACAGCACAAGCTAGTGTCAGACATGCTGTTTCCAGCGCTGTGTCCCTTATTCTGTAAGATGCAAGAGTTTCAGAGCAACTAATGCTTAAATCTGGCAGTTTTCAGCCTAAAAATACTCCAACTTCTTTATGAGCAGTTGTTAGCCCCGCCCATCCAATGCTAACCCTGCCCACCTGACAGTTATTCAGGTATTTCTACCTATTCAAAGTAATAGGTTATTCAGCTGTGAGCTGGGTGGGGCTAGTCTCAGGTCATGAATTAAACTAACTCTTTTCTGGTTGCAAACTGCCAGATTTGAGCATTAAATGCTCTGAAACTTCTGCATCTTACAGAATAAGGGACACAGCGCTGGAAACAGCACTAGCTTGTGCTGTCCTCAGCAAGTTAGGCATAAACTATGTGACAGGTTCTCTTTAAGTGACAAAATGTTTTTTCCTTTGACTTATTCAGCTTGGCAATATTTAAAATCTAGAATTCAGAGAAAGTGAAAAAGTGTTAAATATCCTTTTGGCTTCAAGAGAGCCTTACACATTTATTTTTATTCTCATGTTTGGCAAATTTTCTCTAACTAGTGAATCCTCTGAGGATGTGGGAACTGCCGTGCACTTTTTACAAAAAGGCCACCATAAAGATCTTATATCCAACGCCCATAGGATGGTTATACTTATTAGATGAAAGTGGGTTAAAGGTTGGAGAACCATGGAACAATTGTCTGACACGTTTGGCAACCACAACTATACACATTTTAGTCAGTTTCGGACGTTAGTTGTTTAAACTCGTCATACATATGCAAAACATTAGACGAAGAACCCTTTTGGAAACATTCTGAGGACATTCCTTCTTAAAAGATCTTTAATTGACTAAACATCTTTCCTAAATAAAATATCTTTTGTCCAACCACAAGACGTAAATTTAAAACATAGCCAACTTTTACAGATAATGACAGTGGTTTTTTTTGGGGCAGCTAAAACGATCATTTATTGTTAAATTTTTCCCAACAAATGATTGTTTTGATTGAAGTTATCTGTTTTCATCAACTTTAATTAGATGTATATGGGTACCTTAAAAGTGATTTTTCCCACAGTCCATGTTTAGTTTGAAAGTTAAATTGCTCATTACTCATTTTCAGTTATTTCAGAGCTATGAGGAAACTGAGGCTGGCTTTTCATAATCCCCTTACCTCCTGGATCTTTTCAATTATTCTCAAACATTTTTGCTTTAGTACCTTTTAACCTCTAGACATGACATTGAGAAACCTATCCATTAAAGGGTTTTTCTCACCACAATGATTAGCTTTTAACATGCAGGGAAATGTAAATGAAGAATAATACCAAATACATTGTTGTTTTGATTCTGCTGTGGTCAGGAGATAAAGATTTTATCTTCTCTTAGAGTACACAAGTGGCTCTTACAGCATCTCATAGGCCTGGGGTCATGGGGAGAGTTGCCTACCATGGCAACAGGTCCTATTGTTCTTTAAAATACAAAGCCTCTAGACTGCAGGCATCATGGACTCCCTGAAAAAAAAATATGAATCCATCATTTTTTTTAGAACTAGAGATTCTTGTGCAACCTATTGTGACTGTAATAATTATCTAAAAATCCATAGTAGGGTTGGGATGACTGCATAGGGCCCTACTTCATGTCTATGAGGGAGGGGACGGAAGATTTTATGCAGCAGGCTCACTTGCTCCATACACGCTGGGTTGCAGCTGTTAGTCACAGTCAGTACCTGTCTAAGTGTCCAGACACCAGACATAACTCTGATCCAAGCTGTTTAACTACTTAGATGCTGTGGTCAATGCAAGCATGACATCTAAACAGTTATGGGGAAGGTGGTTCCCTTTCATCTCCCGATTGGGTCCCCTTGCGACACAGTCGCAGGGTTCAGACTGGCAGTCATAGTAGGCAGAAGCCTAATGAAGGCCCTCATGCGTGCCATCATACTGTCACTGTATTTGTACACTATTCTGCAGTACACTAGTATTGCAGAATAGTGTACAAGGGATCATGCCTCCAGTGGTCAAGGGACTAAAATTACAAGAACTTTATTTGCAAGATCTTTAACATAAAAAGCATTCCTTGTAGTGAGACAACCCCTTTAAATGCAGTATATAACAGTAAATACAATTGGATTCCTCTGTTAGGAAACTGGTGTAACATGAGAAAGATCTGTGCAGCATATAATCACTATTTTGAAAACTGCCTTCCGAGCCAGACCTCACTAACTGTGGGCACCTCACCAGTGAGGCCTGCATCACAGTTTGAGAAACACTGGTCTATACTGACAACAGTGGCGTAGCAGTTGAGGCGAAGAGGGAAGTGTTCCCTATTTGGGTGCAGTATTAGAGGGGTGTCCAGCCCACTGCACAATCTTGAAGAATGGAGGAGACCATTGGCAGTGGTAGCGCTGGAATGGAGTTGACCAGTGAGGTGAGTATGCTTTTCTTTTAGCACTGTAGCTTACAGTTGGCAAACTCAGGGCTTGTGCTTCTGTTGCCCTTGATGGCAAAAGCTCCAGCTATGCCACTGACTAACAACACATCACCTACTAATGGTGACCAACTGCAGCCACCCAGATGATGCAACTTGTAAATGTTTCTTAGTAGCCAAAGTTATGCAGCATTAGCATAGAGTCAGAGCAGCAACAGCCATCAGTGGTTGCTTCTGATTACAACTGTTTTTTTTTCCTTTGTGACCCCCATTCACCACCACATAAAAAGTATGTAGCATAGCATGATAATATTACAATAGTGGCCTATAGACAACAGTATGGTAACACTGAATGCTCATGTGGACAAAGCTCCCAACAATGTTTTCTTTACCATTTTGTCCTTTTTACAGCAGCAGTTTAGCATGTTCGTAGAGGATGTGACTGCTGGTGAAGCAGCATCACATATCAATATAGAATGCCATCCTGTAAATGCAAACGACTCGAAATGAGTGAACCCTAAAAAGTTTGAGTTCGAGTAGAACCTCGAATTTTGAGAAGTTTGCTTGGAAGTTCGAGTCGAACCGAACTTCGAACCCCATTAAAGTCAATGGGAGAAGATGTTCTAGTTAATTGTTATATCCATACAGGTGAGGAGACGCTGCAGTTAGCCTCCATAATAGTAAAATGGATACGTGGAACAACATTGTGAAGAAAATTTGGCTCTAAGTGTCACAGTAAAAAATTGAGAGGCTAAAATACTTCATTCTTTTCAATAGCTAACTGAAAAGATGAGGACTGCGTAGCTATAGGAGGTGCAGCGCTAGCAGCTGCTACGGGGCCCCTTTGACTCATAAGAAGACACCGGTATTGGAAATGGAACATGGTAATTGGCAGGAGCCCCCTATCACTTTTTGCACGAGGGCCTAAGAACATGTCATATATGTGGTGGCAGCAAGAACATCCAAACGGGGAACTTGGAGGTTCAGCTGGCAGGGTCGTAGTTATAAGGGATGCAGTGGTAGCCAGGGCTGCCATCAGACATCTATTAACCATTTCAGGGCCCCATGCAGCTAAATCAAATGGGGACCCCACCCATTACTAAACCACCCCCTATTTATGAAATATGGCCGGACCATTGTAAACTTGGCACTTCTTACCGTATGTTTCACCCATACACCCTAATAGATTGTAAGCTCTCACGAGCAGGGCTCTGACACCTTGTGTCTCATTTGTAAGTACTTTTAATGTGTAATGTCTGTATGTTTACCCTTGAATTTGTAAAGTGCTGCGGAATATGTTGGCGCTATATAAATAAAGATTATTATTATTATTATTATTACTAGTTCCTATTTTTTAACATATCACTGGGTCCCTTTTTAATTAGGGCCCCTGACAGGAGTACTGTCCTATTGGCAGTTACCTTGTGCCATTTCCAATACCGGTATCTTCTTATGTGTCAAAGGGGCTTTTGGAATACCTCAGGATGAAGGACCCCGTAGCGGCTGCTACTGTCAGTGGTGCCAACAGGGCAGTACGGGCAGTACTTCTGTTACCGGTCATATTCAAAAAGGGGCCCACAAATCTGGTAAAAAAAAAAATAGGAAGTAGTCATGGGATTGTATGAAAAACCCTCACAGCAAATCAAGTGGTCTTAAGTACCCATACTTTGCAACAGGCAAATAGGATTATAAACAGAATATTTTTATATGCAATATCGGTGAAATGGGGTAAAGAAAGAACCCCCACAGCAAATCAAATGGTCTTAAAAGCCTAACTTTCAAGGGTAAATGGATTTAAACAAATTTTTTTTTATGAATATCGGGGAATGGGGGCATACGAAAAAAACCGTCACAAACAAACCAAATGGTCTTAAAGCCATACTTTGCAACGGGGAAATAGTTAATAAACAGAATTTTTTTATATGCAATATCGGTGAAATGGGGTCATATGAAAGAACCGTCACAGCAAATCAAGTGGTCTTAAATGCCTATACTTTGCAATGGGTAAATAGGATTCTAAACAGAATTTTTTCTATGCAACATTGGTGAAATGGGGTCATATGAAAGAACCGTCACAGCAAACCAAGTGGTCTTAAATGCCTATACTTTGCAACGGGCAAATAGGATTATAAACAGAATTTTTTCTATGGAATATCTATACAAAACTCCCTAACTAGTGATGTGTCTGATTCCCTAAGCTAGCTGTCACCAACCCCCATCTTGCCCTCCTCCCCCCGAGTAATCTAACTAGCAGCTTTTCTTGTGTGGAATTGCTATTAAATAGTGCTACCTGTGTCTGCTGGTTTGCCAGCAGGCAGAAACAACGTGTTCACTACAGAGAGTAATGGCGCTCAACAGGAAATACAGTGACATACACATAAGACATTCATGTGATTTTAGCAGCCAATGAGATCCCTTCACTGGTGACGTTTTTGACCCCCCCTCCCGCTTTGTGCTCTGCACTGATTTGCTGGCTGCCAAAACTGAAGAAAGCAGCTGAAAAAGGTGGTGAACGCCTGTGCTGAATTTCCAAACGATTCGGCTCAACACTACAAATGAGTGACCAGAGCGCGTTAACGTAAAGTATAGATGAAACATTGACCAACTTTTCATTGCTATGCTTACTGAATGCTGGAAAACCCCTTTTTTCTCATTAATGATCTTTATTGGATAGACAGCATAACATACAGCTACAGTATTAAGAAAAGCAGCACATTAGTTAGGTAACATGAGCAAACAAGCACATAAAAATGGTATACATCAAGAAAAGGGGACATTCACCTCAGGAAAAAAAGTAACATATTTTACAGTCTATTTCGTCCCTAATGCGCCTAATCCTCTGAGGGGTTCAAAACAATATAAGGCAAAATCAATAACAAACAAAAAAACAAGAAACCGATGTGAGGGGAAAACTCACATAGGTCAGGGGAGCGGTCGGCTGTGGATAAAAAATGTACCGTTAAAGGGGCAAGGGGGTAAAAACTAAAAAAAAGGAAACTTTCGGGGGGAAATGGGCACCAAGGGAAAGGGGCTCATTTGTGCTCACAGTTAGGGACATATATTCCGGCGAGGCCGGAAAAAAAACCTTTTCCCCCCCAACCCTGTATATCCCCTCGGGCATTTGAGCACTTTCAGCTCTAAGTTCCTCCATTCTCTGGAGGAAGAGGATTTCTTTGAACCAGTCAGATAAAGACGGGATAGCAGTACTGTTCCATCTTCGGGGTATTAGTATTTTGGCGGCAAACAACAAGAAGATTATTAAACTTCCCTTTAAGGAGTGGGTCGCCATGGGTATCATAGATAGAAGAAGGGTCTGGGGGTCATTCTGTAGTTTTATTCCAGTAATATTTTTAATTAGCCCAATTACCTTGTCCCAAAAAATGTTGATCACCGAGCATTGCCACCAGATATGGGACATTGTACCTATTGCTGCGTTGCATCTCCAGCAGTTCGGGGAGACCGAGGGGTAAATATTATGTATTAATATAGGTACTCGGTACCACCGAGAGATTATTTTGAAGTTTAATTCCTGTTGCCGACAGGAGACTAGAGCCTTGTGAGACAGTATGTGCGCTGATGCCAATCCTCCTCAGCGATTGTACAGTGAAGTTCACGTTCCCAACTCTGTTGGTACTTGGGCGCGCCTTCAGTTTGGTTCTGAAGTATCAGCGCATACAGTTGAGAGATAAGATGGATAGGAATGGTCTCCTGTACACATAATCGCTCAAAGGCAGACAGACTTATATGAAGACTCAGTTTGACTCTATTAAGCGCATAAAAGTGTTGAATTTGCATATGGTGCAACCATCCACTGGACGAGTGGCCAAGAGCTGCGAGGACTTCATCATTGGATTTCAGGGAGGACCCAACAGAGATCTCGCGGAACGTCAGGCGTATCAAGGGTTTATTTTTGGAGACCGCGTGGTCATTATACACCTTAAAGGCTGGGTGTCCTCTGATCGGGGTTAGAGGGCCATCTGAAGAGAAGAGGTTTGCATGATTGCCATCGGTCCTCCAAAGCAGGAGGGTGGTCTGGGTTACGAATAGCAATTCACTGATCTTTGCTTTAGGAAGATCTGAGGTGGCAACCCATGGGAAAGCGGTCAAAGGAGCTCCGCAGAGCGACTCTTCTAGTCTAATCCATATTTTGTTCGTCCGATGGTGGTACCAGTCGGATATTCTGGCTGCTGCCGAGGCGACATAATAGAACTTGATGTCTGGGAGCGCTAGTCCCCCTTCTGTTCTGGGTCGAATGAGTGTGTGTTTTGCTATTCTGGGATGTTTACTGGCCCAGATGAATTTCCTCAGACACTTATCAAGTGAACCGAGGAAGGCCCTGGGCAGCAAAATGGGTACTGTTTGGAATAAATATAAGAGACGAGGCAGGATATTCATCTTTAAAATGTTGATCCGGCCAAGCGATGAAAAATCCAGTCTATCCCATTTAGATATATCTGAGGTGATTGCTGCAAAAAGGGGAGCAAAATTTAGGTCGAAAATACATTGCGGGTTTGCTGGAATGTTGACCCCTAGATATTTAAAGGATGTCTGTGTCCAGGAGAACGGAAAGTTTTGTCTCAAAAGGTCTACCATGCTGTCTTCCAGCACCACACCCATCGCTATGCTTTTCGAGAGATTGACCCTAAAATTGCTAAGGGCCCCATAAGAATTTAAGACCTTCATCACTGCTGGTAAGGAATTGAGTGGTTGAGTGAGGTACAGCAGGAGATCATCCGCGAAGGCGGAACATTTGTATTGCATGCCCTGAAGCTGGATCCCATTAATATCTGGATTACGCCTAATGGCCTGCATGAGATAAAGAGCCCAGATTCGTTGAAGCATGACCGGCCCCAGACCCATCCCCACCAAGGCAGACCTCAAAAACGTCCAGTCCACCCTGTCGAATGCCTTCTCCGCGTCTAGAGAAAGCAGAACACACGGTGCCTTGGATAACTGTGCTTGGTGCAAAATAGAGAAAGTCTTCAGTGTGTTATCACGTGCCTCTCTCGAAGGAACGAAGCCTACCTGGTCAGGGTGTACCAGGTCCCCTATTATGGTGTTTAATCTAAGTGCGAGAAGTTTGGCGAATAATTTGGTGTCCACATTCAGAAGGGAGATGGGCCTGTAACTGGCACAGTGAAGTGGGTCTTTTCCTTCCTTTGGTATCACTGTAATAAAGTCTTTAAGGGATGCTTTAAAGGAAGCGGGTGGAAAGGGCATTTCCTTTGAAATTGAGTTGAAAGACTCTAAGAGAGAAGGAGCAAGCTCCGATGTCAGGGACTTATAAAATTTGGCAGTAAAGCCATCCGGACCAGGGCTTTTCCCAGCCGGCATATGGCTAATAGCTTGGTTGAGTTCCTCCATGGAGAAAGGCCGATCCAGATCCTTCAATCTATTGTGTGTTGGACAGAGTCTTTAAACTTCTTTAAACTCTTGTCTGCAGAGATGATACGTCAGATTTTACTGGTTGTAGATCAGAGTGCCACGCTTTCTTCAGATCTAACGTAAGCGCGGTTAGGTCGCTTTTTGTGGGCAGCAGCGATAGCAGAGCTTGTAGTTCCGGATGTCCCCGTAGGGCCAGCAAAGCCTCTTCTCTGGGTATAGGGGATGCCGCATTCTGGCTGCCATGGTGTGAGGCCTCGGGCTCATTCTGTATAAATTATCCCCTCTTTTTGAAAGGCCTTGGACGGAGCTCAGAAACTAGCGTCCAGTCACTTGCATGGCAGGCCATGCCCCCGGAAAACCCCTTTAAAGTCATTTTTTTGGGGGGGAACTTGTATTTTGTGTTGCATTGATTTCTTTTCAGATGACTTGACTTTCTTCCATGGTCCAAAGTCATATTTGTTTTATAAAGTTTGCACTGAAATATAAACATGTTGGGTGAATAATATTGCATGGTCTGAGTAAGGGCTTGTTCACACGACGTTTTGGATCTGTTTTGGATGCCTTTTACGGAGCCGTTTTTAACCTGCAAAAACTGGATGCAAACTGCATCCAAAAAGCGGATCCAGAAAACGCAACAGCTGATCCTTTTTTGGATGCGTATTGGATGCGTTTTGCATGCGTTTCACGGATCCGGTTTTTGGATCCTTTTATCAATGCTTTATTTAAATCAACCTATCAAACTGCAATTTAAATATAATATAACCTATCAATGACCAAGAAAAAAACCTTTTTTTACCTAGTATCAATCAACTGTAAATACACCTATGATTTTAGAACCCGCCCCCCTATTTTTTTTTTTTAAATCAATCAATAGTTTTCAAACTCAGAGACCCGACGTCCATGTGTATCCGGTGGTATGCTGGTGGTATCCTCCTCTCCTTTACCCATGTAGAATGAAGGCATTTTCCAATAGCACATTGCATCAGAAAAATTAGCCCTCCCATTAAAATGATACAAAATATAACCCAAACACGATATTCAAATTTTATATTTAATTTAAATCCAATGCGTTTTACGGATGCGTTTTTGGCATCGAAAGCGGATCCAAAACGCACCCAAATGTATGTTGCGCTTTTGGATCCGCTTTAGGGATGCCAAAAGCGCACTCCATTATTTCCTATGGGGATTTCTCTTGCGTAAAACGCAAGAAGAATTGACATGTCAATTCTTAAAATGGATCTGAAAAGCGGATCGCGAAAAGCGCATCGGCGATCACTCGTGTGAACAGCGATGCGCTTTTGCCATTGAAAGCAATGTTAATCACACTGACAATTGTTAGATCCGTTTTGCGGATCCGTAAAACGGATCACAAAAACGTCGTGTGAAAAAAAGCCCTAAGAAGCCGTGCATCTATGATTACCATTTAATTTTTAAATGTCAATAATTCCAGGGTGCTGTACAACTAAGGGCTTGTTCACACGGCGTTTTGGATCCTTTTTACGGATCCGTTTTGGACAGTTGAAAAACGCATCCGTAAAGCGGATCCGCAAAACGCAGCAGTTGTTACTTTATTTGGATCCGTTTTGAATGCTTTTTCACCTGCGTTTTACGCATCCGCTTTTCGGATGCGTTTTCAGAACAGGAAAGGAGGAGATCTCACTTCCATTCAGCGTTCCTCCTGCCCGCACCTCCATTCAGCGATCCACCTGCCCGCACCTCCATTCAGCGTTCCTCCTGCCCGCACCTCCATTCAGCGATCCTCCTTCCCGCACCCGCCATTAAGCGATCCTCCTGCCCGCACCTCCATTCAGCGATCCTCCTGCCCGCACCTCCATTCAGCGATCCTCCTGCCCGCACCTCCATTCAGCGATCCTCCTGCCCGCACCTCCATTCAGCGATCCTCCTGCCCGCACCTCCATTCAGCGATCCTCCTGCCCGCACCTCCATTCAGTGATCCTCCTGCCCGCACCTCCATTCAGCGATCCTCCTGCCCACACCTCCATTCAATCACTGTCCTGCCCGCACCTCCATTCAATCCGTCCGCCGCACCTCCATTCACTCACCGTCCTGCCCGCACCTCCATTCAATCACCGTCCTGCCCGCACCTCCATTCAATCACTGTCCTGCCCGCACCTCCATTCAATCCCTGTCCTGCCCGCACCTCCATTCAATCCCTGTCCTGCCCCGCTCACCGCTTACATGCTCCGGTCCCGCGATCCACCTGCAGCCACGCCGTCCCGCTCACCGCGCCGATCCACCTGAAGCCGCTCACTGCGCTTTTCGCATCCGCTTTCAGGATGCAAAGCGCAGCTGCTACGTACCCGGAGTGTGGAGCGCTTTTGGACAGGTGCCAAAAGCGGACTCCATTATCTCCTATGGGCTTTCACTTGCGTAAACCGCAATAAGAATTGACATGTCAATTCTTAAAGTGGATGCGAAAAGCGCAGCGCAGGAGAGCCCTCAAAAGCGCATCGCTGATCTCCCGTGAGAACAGCAATGCGCTTTTGCCATTGAACTCAATGTTAATCACACTGACAATTGTTAGATCCGTTTTGCGGATCCGTGAAACGGATCCGTAAAACGGATCACAAAAACGTCGTGTGAACAAGCCCTAAAGTGATTCAAATACATAACATGAGGCCAGGACAACATTAACACTAAATAAACTAATACAGAAAGAGAGAGAACCCTGCCAGGGTTTACAATCTACAATGGAGGAGGAATGTTACAGAAGGGGAGAGAAATGTTTGTATGATGGCATAGCAGGGTTATTGTACATTGTGGGCTATCCTGAAGAGATGGGCTATCAGGCCACTTTTAAAACTAGTGAAGATGGAGGAGAGTCTAATGTGTTGTGGTATTGGTTTCCAAAGTATGGGGGAAGCATGGGAGAAGTCTTGGAAATGGTTGTATGAGGATCTAACAAGAGGCGAGCAGAGAAGCTCCTGTGAGGAGTGGAGATTGTGTGATGGAAGATATCTGGAGATGTATTGGGGGACAATTTATAGAGAGCCTTGAAGGTCATGGCTGATTAAAACCGACTAAAATCCCGATAGTTGACCCACTAAAAATCCAACAACTATGTGGTTCCAAAATAGCGCAGAGACTCTAATGTTAATAGAAAAAGGCAAAAAATACAGTGTTTATTGGCAGAAGTTACACGTTACGTGCAAAACCGCACTTTCTAATATGAAGACTGAGGAAGTGCAATTTTGCCCATAACGCATAACTGCTGCCAATAAACACAGTATTTTTATCTTTTTCTATTAACATTGGAATCTGTGCGCTATTTTGCAACCAAAATTTTGCAACTATCGGGATTTTAGTCGGTTTTACTCATCTTTCCCTGCTCCCATCCGCTTGGAAGGACCAGGACATTTGAACCAGCAGCGAGCTCCTTACCGGTTGACAGTGGCATATCGCCTAACGGAGAATTGTGCCTTCTCCGTCAGCACAACGGCACCAGGTGAGCAGATACAGTCACATTTTCTTATTACCATTGGTGTGCCACTGTAATACATGAGGGTGCGCTCCCGTATCGGCTTTTCTTTCTCCTGTTACCTTCATACAGATCATAGGTCATGGTTAGCTCAGATTGAATTTCCTCGACAATTGGTAGCCAGTGAATGACTTGGCAGAAAGGAGAGGCAGAGGAGTAGTCACTGGTTAGACCACACATGGAATATTGTGTACAGTTTTGGGCACCAGTGCACAGGAAAGACATTGTAGAGCTTGAACAGGTACAAAGGCGGGCAACAAAAATAATAAAAGGACTGGGTGGACTACAGTACACAGAAAGATTGGCAAGATTAGGGTTATTTAGTTTAGAGAAAAGAAGGCTTCGGGGGGACATAATAAATATGTTTAAATACATCAAAGGTCAATATAGAGATCTCTCCCAAGATTTATTTATACACAGGGCTGTATCTAGAACAAGGGGCATCCTTTACGTCTTGAGGAACGAAAGTTTCTACATAAACATAGAAAGGGATTCTTTACTGTAAGAGCAGTGAGACTATGGAATTCTCTGCCAGAGGGACTGGTCATGGTGAATTCAATAACCGAGTTCAAAAAGGGTTTGGATGCATTTCTGGAGCGTAATACTATAACAAGTTATAGTGACTAGGATTCAGGAGAGGGGTCATTGATCCAGGGATTTTTCTGATTGCCAGATTGGAGTCAGGAAGGAATTTTTCCCTAAAATGAGGACAATTGGCTTCTACCTCATTGGGGGTTTTTGCCTTCCTCTGGATCAACACCTTAGCACAACAGGCTGAACTAGATGGACGACTTGTCTTTTTTTAGCCTTACAAACTATGAAACTATGAGTAGCAAGGAGAGAGGTGGATCAGACGGGCAGTGGAGTTGAGGATGGATGCATTAAATGGTGGTAAGAGAGCAAGATGGAAATAACAGAGAAGGATGTTACAGAATTCTAGGTGATAAACAATGATGGTATGAGCAAGCATTTTTGCAGAGTCAAATTAAAAAAATAATCTAATAATTAATTTCAGCACAATCTGGCTTGCCTTTTCAGCACAAAAATTGTCAATGTAATAATATAGATAGCATACACACATACACATCTATTAGAACATAAAGCATCGCTATTCCTACCAGTGATGCCTAAAATTTCTGCCAAGGATTTTCACTTTACAGAGGTGGTTTTCACCTCTGATCCTCAAGCAGGATCCGACAAGGATCCACTCCAAAGAAAGAACATTTAGGGCGGCATGTATGAAATTTTATGTGCATAATAATAGCCTAGAATGCGCATGATTTATGAACTCGCTCTACAGCGGGTGATAAATCAGGCGCATTCTAGCGTTTGGTACGACAGTTCGGATCAGGTAATCCACTTTGAAAGTGGTTTACCTGTTCCAGCAGTAACGCGCCTAGAAATGCTGTAGTGAAGCTATAAATCTATAGTTTCGTATGGTTCTAGTGCGCCCCGCCATCCGCACGCCCCCCGAAATCAGGCACATTACAAAGTGCCACTGGCGCTATGTAATGCACCTGATAATGGTGTGAGGGACATTTAGACATGTAGTGAACGTGGCTGCGTATGATGTCTGGCTCAAAAGACGGCAGATATATGGCGCAGCCCCGTTCATACATGTCGCCCTTACTGTGTGAACTGCAGTGGGAACGGGCCATTTACTTTGAACTGGCCGTCAGAATAACCTGGGATTGTAACAAGGAATCCAAAATGGAATCCACATTGAATTCCTTGTTAAAATAACTCATGTGAATTTACCCTAAAAGAGATGTATGAGATTAGTAAAAAAAAAATATATATTTTTTTTTTCTCTCAAACTAGTGCCACTATTGTCCATGTGTCTGTAGCTACAACAGACTAAAAACCAGTGTGGTGCAGTTTCTGGGTTGAAAAGACAGTTGTTCCCTGTTATCAGCCATTCCAGGATGATTCTTCACTAGATTTAATGATAGTCACTCAGAAAAGCATCTACTATCGTGATCACTAGTAGTATAACGTTGTACAGTGATAGCCATAGAAAGTAGGAGAAGAGTGAAGAAATCAGGCGATACCTTTTAGAGGCTAACTTAGTATATTTGATGGTAAGCTTTCGAGAGTACTAGCTCTCTTCTTCACCCATGGTGTTACATCGTGATCACTAGTTTGCCTCTCATATCTTCAGTTCTGAAACCTTCCAGAAACCTTTATATACATGGAAGCAACATGCAGCAATCAAAGGGGTTAAGGAAGCGAGGCGTGGTTAGCAGGCTGGCAATAGGACCCCTTACATATAGTCTGCACCTCCCCTTGTGCTTTCCTGAGCTTTGCCCTGGGGGATGGAAACAGCTGGAATGAGGTAATGTGAGGAATGTAACCAGGATAACCCTTTCAATGCCAGCTTGATTCAGTCATGCCTGCAGGCTAAAGAGCATAGAGCCGCTCAACGGTTGCGTGTTTAACAATACTGTTATCTCATAATTAATGGAATAAATCTCATTAAGTCATTATGGTTAGAGAAGAAAAAAAGGAAATTCTTTAAATCCAAGTTTGGGCCAAAACAAACCAACAAAAGCATTGCATGTTATTCCCAGCCAGCAAAGTCACTCTTTAATTATCTTCCTTAACTTGCCTGGAATGCAGTCCTCTGGGAAAGCAGTGCGTGTAGCCTCTACAACCATTGCAATGGTTACACTAATATATGGTTGTAACACTGTACAGGGTTTCTTCTAACTTTAGAGTCGAATGATGGATGACATAGAAAATTCACATTACGCTAAGCAAAAAAAGAAAAATGAAAAAGTTCTGCATGTAATAAGATACATAGGAATACGAGAACTGGTCGCCATCTTCAGGCATCTGGTGCAACTGCTGTGCCATAGCAAAACATGTAACGTGACATGAATCAGAAGCGTTACTAGAATTCATAGAGCCTCATAGGAAAATTAGATCGGCCCCAATCACCTCATGAGAGGAAAGTGAAACAGCATAAGTAGCAATTATTTAGGGTAAAAATAATAGGACCATATATCATAGGACCCATATAGTAGTGCTAGACAGCAGAAACACCGTCCACTTGCACCCCAAGGTACAATGTTCTTGCACCTGAGTGGGCCCCCTTAACCTCTGGGCCCCGTAGTGGCTGCTCTGGTTGCTGTGGTTAAAGCTACTGCTATAACATGACTGTAATGTCTCCAGAGGAGAGAGATCATAACTGATATTATTGTAAAATATATCAAAACTGTTCTGTTGACTAATCCATAACTGAGCATAAAATACATAAAATTCCAGGACACTGTAAAAGCCAAGGGGTTCAGCCCACGAGATCTTCCAATTTACAATAGAAAAGGGGGAGACAGAAGGTGAGGGACAGAGATGTGTGTATTATGGTGTAGGGGCAGGAGGATTATTGTAAATTAATAATAATCATCTTTATTTATATAGTGCCAACATATTCCGCAGCCGGTGAGACACAAGGTGTGAGGACCCTGCTCACGGTACCTTACAATCTATTAGGGTGTATGGGTGACACGAAGGGTAAGAAGTGCTAAGTTTACAATGGTCCAGCCAAGTTTCAAAATATGAGGTGGTTTAAAAGTTGGGTGAACCTGCCACCCTGACAGTACATCTACATACAGATAAGTGCCTGTGAGTGCCCTAGTGTATGGAGTGACAGATGTGTGTGATAGCCGGTGGGGGTTAGCAATTAGGGATCTTGTTAGGCAGACTGAGAAAATGTGTTCTCAGGCATTCTTAAAACTATGAGGGTTCTAAGTGTGCCTGATCGCCCATGGTAGCATGTTCCAGAGAACTGGTACAGCACGTCTAAAATCTTGGAGACGGGCATGGGAGGCTCGGATAATTGAGGAATGTAATCTGATATCAGCAGCAGAACGGAGAGAACGGGTAGGATAGTAGACAGAGATGAGGAAGAAGATGTAGAGGGGAGCAGCACTGTGGAGAGCTTTATGGATGAGAGTGATGAGTTTATGCTCTATTCTGTACTGGATGGGTAACTAGTGCAGTGAGTGACTCAGGGTAGAGGCATCAGTATAGTGACTGGAAAGAAAGATGAGCCTGGCTGCGGCATCCAGGACAGATTAGAAAGGGGAGAGTTTACAGAGAGGGAGACAGATAAGCAAGGAGTTACAGCAGTCAAGACAAGAAAGAATAAGAGCAACAATGAGAGTTTGAGTTGTTTCCACAGTGAGAAAAGGACGGATTCTGGAGATGTGTTTGAGGTGCAGGTGACAGGAGTGGGCAAGAGATTGGATATAGGGGATGAAAGACAGACCAGAATCTAGTATAACCCAAAGACAGTGGGTCTGCTGTCTAGGCGTTATGGTGGTACCAAGACAGAAATAGCAGTTTAGGGTTGGTTAGTAGATGGTGGAAAGACAAGAAGTTTGGTTTTGGTGAGGTTTATTTTCAGATGGAGAGAGGACATGATGTCAGAGACAGCGGCCAGACAGTCACTGGTGTTTTGTAGCAGGGCAGGAGTGATGTCTCAGGAAGAGGTGTATAGTTGAGTGTCATCAGCTTAGAGATGGTACTGGAAGCCAAATCATCTGATGGTTTGTCCAGTGGGCACTGTGTAGAGTGAAAAGAGGAGAGGACCTAGAACTGATCCCTGAGGAACCCCTAACAACAACAAGAAGAGGAGAGGAGGTAGAACCAGAAAATGAGATGCTAAAGGAGCAGTCAGAGAGGTAGGATGAGAACCAAGAGAGAGCGGTGTTCTGGAGGCCAATGGTGCTGAGCATGCTGAGGAGAAGGTGGTGATCCACAGTATCAAACGCTGCAGAGAGATTCTGGAGAAGCAACAATGAGTAGTTACCCTGAGATTTAGCAGTGACTCTAAAGTCATTAGAGACTTTAGCTAGGCAGATTTTTTGTGAGGTAAAAAATGCGGGGAAAACCCGATTGTAGA
>JAODAL010044403.1:0-32897 GCA_025379985.1 Phyllomedusa bahiana
ACGGGGAGGTGGAAGAGGAACAACCTCATACAGGGAGGTAGGTGGACAGAGGAGAACCTCATACAGGGAGGTAGGTGGACAGAGGAGAACCTCATACAGGGAGGGAGGTGGAGAGAGGAGAACCTCATACAGGGAGGGAGGTGGATAGAGGAGAACCTCATACAGGAAGGTAGGTGGATTGGAAAGAACCTCATACAGGGGGCTAGGTGGATAGAAGAGCACCTCATGCAGGGAGGTAGGTGAATACAGGAGAACCCATGCGGGGGAGGTTTTGGGAAAAAGGAAAACCAGTAAGGGTGGGTGGAACAGAGGTCCAGAAAACATTGAACGTCAGGCACCTTTTACAAAAATGTATTTGTCTTTAAGGAACTGTAGTGGAGAGAAAGTTTACATGTGCCAAGACAAAATTTGGAGGCAAATTTACTCATTGTCGATGCTTGTCTATGAAAAAATACAACTATGTCTCTGTAGAGTGACAGGGCTGCCATAAGGGTGCAAGGAGCAGTATACCATGACCATTTTCAAAGGTCCTTCTGTCCATTTTATTTTATTATTATTATTATTTATTTTAAAGCCATTGATTCCAGGGGGGGTACATTCGAGGGGTTACATACAAACATAAGTCCAAACGAGTAAAAAATATAATGTAATAAAATTTGGGAATGAAGGGGAGAGAGGACCCACCCGCGGGGGCTACAATCACAAGGAGGGGGAAAGAACAGAGGTGAGGGGCAGAATGTTTGGGGAGGAAGTAGTGAAAACGGGTTAGTGTAGGTTATAGGCAAGCTTGAAGAAAGGGGTTTTTTCGGGCTGTTTTTAAAGCTGGTAAAAGGGAGGAAGTCCCTGATGTTCGGCGGAGTTCCGAGTGGGGTAAAGAAAGGGGGAGAAGTTTTGGAGAGGTGGGTGAGGACTGATAAGGGGAGAGCAGAGGAGGGGGGCCCTGGAGGAGGGGAGATTGCGTGAGGGGGATTTTTTGGAAAATTGGGGCAGAGATGATGGAGGGGAGATTTAGGGAACCTTGAAAATCATTTTTTAGTAGCTTAAAATGAATTTTCTGGTTAAGGGGCCCAGTGGGGGATTTGGCAGGGGGGAGAGAGGGTGCTGGAAGGGGGGGTAAACGGGCAGCAAGTTAAGGAGGATTGGGGGGGACGAGGGTGCTAGCTGGGCCACAGAAAAGGAGTTGCAGTTCTAGGCGGGAGATGACAAGGCAGGCCCCGCATTTTGTAGTTTCTATTTTGAAAAATTGAGCGGACCAAATGTTTTTTCGGGGAGCCGGCGGCAGGGGGGAAAGGGTTTTGGATGGTGGTTTGAAAGATAGAGGGGAGTCTGGTTTCCCCCCAAGGAGCGGATTGCGAACAGGGGGGTGTAGAGCCTTTGCTAAAAATAGAGAACAGAGGCGGGGGTAAGTTGGGGTTGGAAAGATAGATTTGTTTTCTCCACTTTTAGTTTTGGGAGAATGTGAGAAAAAGGGAGGGGGAAAGGGAGGACAGACAGTCGGGACCGGGAGGAAAGAGGGAATCGGGCCGGAATGTAGATTGGGTATCATCAGCAAAGGTGGTAATGAAAAGCCGTGAGCATATCTGACCGGGCCAAGAGTGAAAGGGGAAAGAGTAAAGGACCTAGGCTGACTCCAAAGGGACACCAAACAAGAGAGGGCCGGGGGAGGAGGGGGAGCGAGAATGAGAAAGCGAAAGTCCCGATCAGTGAGGTACGGGAGACCAGGAAAGACCCAAACCCCGTGATCCCAGGGAGGGAGGTGGTACAGGGGGGAAGGGTCAACAGTGCAATGCGAGGACAGGTCTAGAGGAAGAAACAGGAACGGCATAGGCTTTAGCATTTACTAGATCTTAGTATTTTGGGTTAGGGGGGTTTGGTAGAGGGGGGGGTGGGAAAAAAATTGTAGTTGGGCAAGAAAAAGGTTGGAGGAAGGGTGGGAGGACACTGAAGATAAATGCTGCCGGATTTTGGAAAAAGGGAGAAGTAAAAAAGGGGGCAAAAGATTACAAAGGAGGGGGCAAGGTTGTTTTTTTAAGGTTTGGAGTGATAGTACATTTTAAATCAAGATCAGGGGTTAGGATGATTGAAAGAGATGGGTGAGGGCGGGATGATAGAACACTAGGTTGGATGGGTGGGAGGCATGGATCAAGACTACGGGAGTGAGGTTGGATTGGACAGTGGGGAGAGTTTGTCAGGTGACGGGGGAACAAGTTAAGGGGGGAAAGCAGTTTGCGGGGTACAGGAGGGGGTGGGGACTGCGGGCTGAAGCTTTCTCTGATGGGGTTGTTTTTCGAAGGAAGTGAATGCAAAGTCTCTGCTGAAAGGGGGATGGGGGAGGAGGGGCTGGGGACTAGAAGAGGTTTAGGTTTTAAATTTATTGTTTTGGGGTTGGGGGCGGGAGGAAGAGAGTGGTGAAAAAGCCCCCTTTTTGGGCTAGGCAATGGGGCCCCTTAAATGCGGTGAGTTTTGAAAAAGGAAAAAGTCTCAATGATGATTTTTTTTCCACGGCGTTCGGCAATTCTGGTGGAGTTTGTGCCAGGGGTGTCTGTTGATTTTGCGGGTTCTGTTGGTGTGAAGGAGCGACTGATCAAGGTGGTATGAATGGGTTTGTAAAAAGTGGGGGCTCGTCTGGGCCCATTAAATAGAATAGTAAAAGGGGTGCAAAGAGTCAGAAGAGGAGACATTGGGGCTTTGATTTTTCCGGGGGGTCGTTTTGGATATGAACAGAGAGCAGGTGGGTGGGATGGTGGAGAAGGTGAGCGGGTTTTGTGGCAGTTTGGGGAGGATTTTAGAGTCAGATAGGGGGCAAGGCGGGTGAAGAGGGGTCCGGTAGTGTCCATTTTTGTGATTTGGCCCCCTGATCCACGGGGAGGGTCAAAGGAGGAGCAGGTGAAAGGAGTTTGCTGGAAAGCAAGTGGGGGGGTCGATTGGGATTTTTAAGTCCTCCATGTGATAGTGGGATGTGGGTGGAAAGAAATGGAGGGGGGCCAGGAAGCAAAGGGTCAAAAAAGGTGTGCGGGGCCGGGCCCGTAGACAACAGCCACTTGGAGGTCGGAGGGGGGAGATGGGACAGAGTCCCTAAAAGGAGAATGGTGTGAGGGAAGGCAAGGGGAGGGGGGACAAGGGGCGGGTGCAACAGGAGGAGCCAAACACCCCCACCATGCTTATTACCAGGGGAGGGGGGGGGGTAAGGGGAGGCCACTAAAAGAGAGTTCGGCAGGGGGCAGTGTCAGAGGGGGTCAGCCAGGTTTCAGTCAGCCCAAAGGAAGAGTAAGTTGCGTGAGATGAACAAGTCATGATGTAGGGAAAAGTTTATTACATACAGCCCGTGCATTTTAGAGAGCTCCAAGGAGGGGGGAAAGGGGGGAAGGGGGTCAAGGGATGTGTATCAGGTTAAAGGGTTATCGGTTTTATAGTGGTGAATTGTTCGAGGAGGCAGAGATTATGGGGGAATGTCGGGGGGCCCTGGGTTGGGGGATAGTCCCCGGAAGCCAGAAGGACTAGAGGGTGGTGGGTGGGAGTAGGTAGACTTAGTTTTGGGCAGGGTTTGTTTGGTACGGAGGGCTTAAAAAGTGGGGAAGAGGTTGGGGGAGCAACAGGTGTGAGGGAGATGCAGGGGGAGATTTTTCTTATCCGGGGGATTTGGGGGATAAAAATAAGTGTGGGGAGAGTGGAGATAGCGATAATGGGGGGAAAGAAAAGCTAGGTTTTAAAGATCACACTGACGCTTGGGTGGTTTTGCCCTTAGATCAAAGCTGATCCCCTGTTGGGTTTGTCCCCGTAGTCACAGTTTTATCCCTGTGGGGTGGTTTTTCCCGTAAATTTTGGAGGCCCTCTAGCTGGGACAGTTTTATGGAGGCACTCTCTGGGGACGTTGTGGGGGCACGCTGGCGTATTTTAGATGGAGGCACTGTCTGGCTGCTATTTTGATGGGGGCACTCTCTTTCTGGGACATTGATGGAGGCACTCCGGCTGGTTTGTAGATGGAGGCACTCTCTGGCGGGGCAGTTATGGAGGCACCCTGGGGGGACAGTTGATGGAGGACTCTCTTGCGGTAAGATATGGAGAAAAACTCCTAGCTGGTACTTTATAAAGGGGGCTCTCTTGGTGGGACAGTTTATGGGGCACTCTCTGGCTGGTTTTAATGGAGGGACTTCTGGTGGACAGTTGAAGGAGGCACCTCTGGCGGAACAGTTTGATGGGGGCACTCTCGGCTGGAACAGTTGTGGAGCCCTCTGGTGGGGACAGGGGTGGAGGCACCTCCTGGCTGGGACGGGTTTTATGGGGGCATCTCTGGTGTACTTTTATGGGGGGCGCTCTTGGCTGGGAAGTTTATGGGCACCCCTGGTGGATTTAATGGGGGCACTCTGGCTGGAATTGATGGAGGCACTCTCTGGTGGTACTGTATATGGAGGCCGGGCGGCGGGACGGTGATGGAGGCACTCTCGGTGGTTATTGTTTTGGAGGCAACCCCTGCTGGGGGAAATTGATAGAGGCACTCTCTGGCTGGGACATTATGGAGGGAATCTCTGGCTGGGACAGTTTTATGGAGGGACCTCTGGGGTACTGAAAATGGAGGCACTGTCTGGCGGGACAAGGGGATGGAGACCTCTCGGCTGGTTTGTTTAGGAGGCACTCTTGGTGGGACAGTTGAAAGAGGGACTCTCTGGTGGGACAGTTGGGGGCACCCTGGCTGGATTGTGATGGGGGCACCTGGCTGGGACCCGGGGGGGAGGCACGCTTGGCGGGATTGTAATAGAGGACTTCTGGCTGGGAAGTTGATGGAGGACTCTCGGTGGTATTGTAGTGGGGGCACTCCTCTGGGACATTTTATGGAGGGGAAACTCTGGGGTGGGGGCAGTTTGGGAGGCACCTTGGCTGGTACGTATATGGAGGCATGTCTGCTGGGACAGGTGTGGAGGCACTCTTGGCTGGAAATTTTTATGGGGGGCACTCTCGGTTTGGGGACAGTTGATAGAGACTCTCTGGTGGGGGCAGTTATGGAGGGATTCTGGCGGTATTGAAGGAGGCACCTGGCTGGGCCGGGGAGGAGGCCACTCTCTGGGGGTATTGATATTTGAGGGGACTCTCTGGGGGACAGTTGATGGAGGCACTCTCTGGTTGGGATTGTAAATAAGGGACTCTGGCTGGGGAAGGGGATGGAGGGACTCCTGGGTGGAATTGTTTATGGAGGCACTCTGGGTGGGACAGTTGATGAGGCACTCTCTCTGGTACTGATATGGAGGCACTCTTGGGGGTACTGTATATGGAGGCGCCCTTTTGGCTGGGACGTTGATGGAGGCACTCCTGGCTGGGGGCGTTAAGGAGGTCCTTTGGGTGGGACATTGATGGAGGCATCTCTGGGTTGGGATTTTAATGGGGGGCACTTGCTGGGACAGTGATGGGGGGCACCCGGCGGGACCGTATATGGAGGCCCCTGGTGGACTGTATATGAGGCACTTCTGGTGGGACATTTTTGGGGGGCACTCCCTTGGGTGGTTTGTAGAGGGGCATCTTAGCTGGGGGCATTTGATGGACCCAAATTTTGGCTGGGGCAGTTGATGGAGGGACTCCTCTGGCGGGATGTATAGGAGGCCCTTGGCTGGGACAGTTTTAGGAGGGCCCCTTGGCTGGTATTGGATGAGGCACTCTCTGGCTGGGGCAGGTGATGGAGGAAATTTTGGTGCATTTTAAATGGAGGCATTCTGGGTGGGACAGTTTTATGGAGGCCCTTGGGGTATTTTAGAAGGAGGGACTCTTCTGGGACAGGGATGGGGGCCTCCTGGCTGGTATTGTATATGGGGAATCTCTGGCTGGACAATTTTATGGAGGCACTCTCTGGTTGGGTTTTAAAATGGGGAATCTGGGTTTGGGGCAGGTGATGGAGGCACTCTATGGCTGGGACAGTTGATGAGGCACCTCTGGCTGGGCAGTTGTTGGGGACTCTCTGGGTGCTGTTGTAATGGAGGCACTCTCGGCTGGGACAGTTATGGGGGCCTTCCCGGGGTGGGGTTGTAGATGGGGGCACTCCTGGTGGGACAGTTGATGGGGGCACTCTGGTGGTACGTATTGGAGGCAACTCTGCTGCTACTTAATGGAGGCCTCTCTGGCTGGGACGTTGATGGGGCACTCTCTGGCTGGTTTGTTTTTTGGAGGGATCTGGCGGACGTTTATGGAGGAACTCTTGGCTGGGACATTGATGGAGGCACTCTCTGCGGGACAGTTGATAAAGGATCCCTGGTGGGACATTGATGGGGGCCTCTCGTGCTGGTATTGTAGATGGAGGCACTCTGGCGGGACAGTTGAGGAGGCACTCTATGGCGGTATTGAGATGGAGGCACTCCTGGCGGGACAGGGGATGGGGGCACTCTCTGGCCCCGGTATTGTAATGGAGGGACCCCTCTGGGGGAAAATTGATGGGGCACTCCTGGTTGGGATTGTAAATGGAGGCACTCTGGTTGGGGGCAGGTGATGGGGCACTCTAAGGCGGCACAGTTGATGGGGGGGCACTCCCCTCGGACAGTTTTTGGAGGCACTCTCGGTGGACGTATATGGAACCCTCTCTGGGTGGGCATTTGATGGGGCACTCTCTGGCTGCTGTTTAGATGGGGGCACTCTCGGTGGGACATTATGGAGGCACTCTTGGCTGGTATTTTAGATGGGGGCACTCTTGGCTGGGGCAGTTTTATGGAGGGACTCTCTGGGGACTGTATATGGGGCAATCTCTGGCTGGGACAGTTGATGTTGGCACTCCTGGCTGGTATTGTAGAAAGGGGGACTTCTGGCTGGGCTTTTTTTGGGACTTCTGGCTGGGACTGTATATGGAGGGGACTCTCTGGGTGTACTGTAAGGGGCCTCCTGGCTGGGACAGTTTATGAGGCACTCTCTGGCTGGTATTGTTTATGGAGGCACTCTGGCGGACAGTTATGGAGGAAATCTTCGGGGGCTTGAGGGGCACTCTCTGGTGGGGCAGTTTTATAAAGGGACTCTCTGGCGGGGGCATTGATGGAGGCACTCTCGTGCTGGTTTGTAGTGGGGCATTGGTGGGACAGGGGATGGGGGTACTCTTGGCTGGTAAAGTTTATGGGGCACTCTTGGCTAGGACAGTTTTTAAGGCACCTCGGCGGTACTGTTTTTGGGGGCCTCTCTGGCTGGAAATTTTAGATGGAGGCACTCTGGTGGGACAGGTGATGGAGGCACTCTCTGGCTGGTATTGTATATGGAGGCACTCTCTGGCTGGGCAATTGAGGGGGCACCCTTTTGGGGTTGTAAATGGGGGCACTCTGGTTGGGACAGTAGGGGGGCACTCTAGGTGGGTCAGGGGATGGGGCACTCTCTGGCTGGCACTGTTTATGGGGGCACTCTCTGGCGGGGACAATTGATAAGGCACTTCTGGGTGGTATTTCCCAAAATGTCGTGCCAAAGGGACAATGAATGTTTTTTGGCAAACCGATTTTTTAAATTCTACGTATTGGGGCAATTTGAATCAGGGTTTACTTTAAATACAGCTTCTGGCGTGGATGCCCGTTTGTGCGTGAAGGTTTTTGGTTGGGAGAAGTTCGCGGTCTGTTTTGATAGAGGGAACAGGCCATATTTTAAAGGGCCTAACAGGGGAGGCATCAAGCTTTCGGGGGGCTCCTTTGGGAGTTTATAGCAGGGGAAATAGGTTTTTCAGCTGTCGCCCCCGAGGTGGGCATTTTAGGTACTTAGGAGGGACCGCAAGATTAAAATGGGAGGCGTTATGCAGGTGTAGCTCTGAGACAAACTGGAAGGAGGGTAGCACAACAGGTCAATGGGGACCCCTAAGAGAGTCAGCCGGTTAACAGGGGTTATGCTCTGAGACAAGCGGAAGGAGGAGGCCCCAACAGGTCAATGTGGGGGCCCTAAAAGTCAGCCCAAAATTATGCAGGTGTTTTGCTAGACAAGCTGGAAGGAGGTAGGCAGCAAAGGTCGTTGGGACCTATAGAGGGCAGTTAGTCCTGGATCACAGGGACTGTGTCTATCCTCACTGTCTGCGATGTAAGAGCAGGGGCCGTAGCAAGTGCCTCGGGTGGTAAATGATTACCTGACTGGCCCAGGAGTGTCACCAGTATCGCTGCAGGGACCGCGCGTCACTCGGAGGAGCGGGCGGGTGACTCACCATACCAGGAGTGTTTCAGGCTGCAGAACGTCGCACTCCCTGCTCTGTTACGAGCGGCACTGATCTCGGCGCTGAGAGGCAGCCAGTAAGTACAGGACCGGTATGCGAGGCACGATCCAGGTTGCGGCTTCAGTGCAGGAAGATGTCAGATAGGGGGCAGAGGCGGGTGAAGATGAGGTCCAGTGTGTGTCCATCTTTGTGAGTGGCTCCTGAGGTCCACTGGGAGAGGTCAAAAGAGGAGCAGAGTGGGGGGGTGTCGATTGGGATGTTGAAGTCTCCCATGATGATAGTGGGGATGTCGGTGGAAAGAAAGTGGAGAAGCCAGGAAGCAAAGTGGTCAAGAAAGGTAGTGGCAGGGCCTGGCGGTCGGTAGACAACAGCCACTTGGAGGTCGGAGGGGGCGTAGATGCGGACAGAGTGCACCTCAAAGGAGAAGAGTGTGAGGGAAGGCAGAGGTGGAGCGGGGACAAAGGAGCAGGTGTCAGACAGGAGGAGGCCGACACCTCCACCATGCTTGTTACCAGGGCGAGGAGTGTGGGTAAGTTGGAGGCCGCTAAAAGAGAGTGCGGCAGGGGAGACAGTGTCAGAGGGGGTCAGCCAGGTTTCAGTCAGACCAAGGAAGAGTAAGTTGCATGAGATGAACAAGTCATGTATGTATGAGAGTTTATTACATACAGACCGTGCATTCCAGAGAGCTCCAAGGAGAGGGATAGGGGGAGCACGGGTCAGAGGGATGTGTATCAGGTTGAAGGGATTAGCGGAATTTGTAGTGGTGAATCTGTTCGAGGAGGCAGAGACTATGGTGGGAATGTGCTGGGGGGGCCCTGGGTTGGGGGATATGTCCCCAGAAGCCAGAAGGAGCAGTGAGAGGGTGAGCAGGTGGGAGTAGGATAGACTGTAGTTTGGCAGGGTTTGTTTGGTACGGAGGGCATTAACAGTGAGGAAGAGGTTGGAGGCAGCAGACAGGTGTGAGGGTAGACTGCAGGGGGAGATGTTCATTGTCCAGCGGGGGAGTTTGGAGATAAGCAATAAGTGTGAGGAGAGTGGAGATTGCGATAATGAGGGAAAAGAAAAGCATAGTGTTAGATCACAGCTGATCCCTGTGGGTGGTTTGTCCCTGTAGATCACAGCTGATCCCTGTGGGTGGTTTGTCCCTGTAGATCACAGTTGATCCCTGTGGGTGGTTTGTCCCTGTATATGGAGGCACTCTCTGGCTGGGACAGTTGATGGAGGCACTCTCTGGCTGGGACAGTTGATGGAGGCACTCTCTGGCTGGTACTGTATATGGAGGCACTCTCTGGCTGGTACTGTATATGGAGGCGCTCTCTGGCTGGGACAGTGTATGGAGGCACTCTCTGGCTGGTACTTTATATGGAGGCACTCTCTGGCTGGTACTGTATATGGAGGCGCTTTCTGGCTGGGACAGTTGATGGAGGCACTCTCTGGCTTGTATTGTAAATGGAGGCACTCTCTGGCTGGGACAGTTGAAGGAGGCACTCTCTGGCTGGGACAGTTGATGGAGGCAGGGAGAGATTGCCTCCATTCCAGGGAGAGATTGCATTTAGTTATGCGGGGCGTCTTGAGTTCAGATTAGCGTTGCCTGAGTTGTCCTTGCTCCAATTCAATTCCCTTTGTCTGGAAATGTCTGTCAGAATGCTTCCACCTCTGTCCCACCAACATCATGTGACGGTCTTGTTCTTATTAGGCCAATAATTTGGGCACACGTCCCCTAATATCTCTAACTCTATGAATTTCAGTTAGTAGACCACCTCATTGGTATCTCCAGCCTCATTGTAATTCCTAATGGAATCTTGTGTTTCAACTTTTCAGGAAGATTCTTAATATCCACCAAGGACTGATGTCTTCTGCTTGGACCTTCTAGACGTCGTCCCTTATGGCTATCACCAGGTGGGATGAGAGTTGGGCGCTGAGACATGATAATCACTGATTGAAGCTGTGGACCAAGGATGGACAATTCAATCCCTATTGAGTATTGAGGTCTCCGATGATGTTATAGTATCTGCTTATGACACATTTACAACTAACATGCTTATTTCTTGCCGTCTTCTTCTCACATTGGCCTTCCTTAGAGGACCTCATAAGTTGGTCTCCCATTGACCCAATGATGAACACATTCAACCACAGTCAGTATTTGTTCTCTCACACCGAGTTTGTGCTCTTCGGGTTTCCGGGGGTCTTTGCCTACAGGAAGTTTTTGGTGATCCCGTTTCTTTTCGTGAATGTGTTCATCTTGACTGGTAACTCCATCCTGATATACCGGATCTGTGTAGAAAGGAGCCTCCACTCTCCCATGTATATCCTCATCTCCATTCTCTTCACCGTCAATATTTCTTGTACAACGTCCATCATACCCAAGCTCATCCTCGGCTTGTCCTTTGACATGAACGAGATCACGCTGGCCGGTTGCCTCATACAGATGTTCTATATTTATTTCATGGCTATTTTTGAGTCTGGCATCATCCTATCAATGGCTTTGGACAGGTACGTGGCCATTTGTAGGCCTCTACGTTACAATGACATCATGAGTAGTAGGACGCTGGTCTACCTGGTCATCATTGGGCTCTCTCGTAGCACTCTCTTTGTTTCCCCAATGGTCATATTGGCTTCTTATGTTCAGTACTGTCAGTCTAACATCATTTTGAACTTTGTCTGTGAGAACATGGGTCTGCTGAGCCTGGCCTGTAGCAACATCTCCAAACAGCAAATTGTGGGTCTGCTTGTTAGGGTCTTCATCTCAATTCTTGATTTTGGCCTACTCCTCTTCTCCTATTCCAGCATCCTTTATACTGCCATGAAGATCATATCTGGTAGAGCTCGGCACAAAGCCCTGCACACCTGTGGGACGCACCTGCTGGTGGCCATGCTCATATACACATGTGCTCTTGTATCTTCTGTTGTGTACCGGTTCCATTCATTGATCTCCTATGATATCCAGAATCTGTTCAATGCAATCTACCTGATGATTCCAGCCACAATAAACCCCTTTATTTATGGACTTGGAGTCAAAGAGATCAGACAAGCTCTGATGAGGTCCTGGAAGAAGAGAAGTCTGGTAGTCACCGCCTCCATGCACATTGACATCAATAAGACACTTGTTCTCCGACGTAGCGCAGAATAAAAGTGACCTCTTCTATAAAAGTGTTCGAAAAAAGAACAGAAATGGGGAAATGATGTCTCTGGATCCTACACCAGATAGTACTGTAAACCTAATTGTATACAGAATAGAAAAGGAACTATGGTACTGATTGTAGACATTGAATTTTTGTTGGAGATCCTCAGAACAACTGTCTTCAATATATCCTGATATTAGGTCAGTCTACTACAAACTGCTATGGCTGGTGACCAATAACCCATAGTCCATATGTTCCAGATCTCTCCTGAGTTAACTGGTGTGATTGGTGGCCAATGGCCTATAGTCCAACTGTCCAGATATCTCCTGAGCTAACTGCTGTGATTGGTGACTAATGACCTATAGTCCCACTGTTCAGACATCTCCTGAGCTAACTGCTGTGATTGGGGACAAATGACCTATAGTCCCACTGTTCAGACATCTCCTGAGCTAACTGCTGTGACCAGTAACCTATAGTCCAACTGTTCAGACATCTCCTGAGCTAACTGCTGTGACTAGTAACCTATAGTCCAACTGTCCAGACATCTCCTGAGCTAACTGCTGTGACCAGTAACCTATAGTCCAACTGTCCAGACATCTCCTGAGCTAACTGCTGTGACCAATGACCAATAGTCCAACTGTCTAGACATCTCCTAAGCTAACTGCTGTGAGCAATGACCTCTAGTCCAACTGTACAGACATCTCCTGAGCTTACTTCTGTGACCAATGACCAATAGTCCAACTGTCCAGACATCTCCTGAGCTAACTGCTGTGATTGGAGACCAAAGACTTACAGATCACTTGTTCCTGATATCTTTTAAACTGAGATTGGTGCAGTAACGACGCAGATCATTCCATATTCTGCCTTTACAATAAAATCTGATCTTCTACACATGGTTGGCCTTGTCCGCAGAGGACCTTCTACTAGGACCTATTAGTTGCACATTTTTTCCATTTGATCACTTACTCCTTGGGTTTATTATTTTTTGGTTATTACAATCTATGAGATCTTCATGAACAATTCTCATGGACATGTGGACGTATGGAAATATTTGTGGGCTGTCAAATCACTTCCCCTGGGAAACTAAAACCCGGGCCTATTTAAATCAAAGGAAATCCACCTCCCCCCCCCCCCCCCCCCTAAAAAAAAAAAAAAAGATAGTGCCCCCTCTTGCATTTACACCATTCTACCCCTCAATTTCTGGAAACAAACACTTGAAGCTTGTTACCCCCTTCCTCCTCCTTCCCTGACCACCGACCACACGGCTGATTGTTGATAGGACATTATGCAGATATATGCAACCAGGGAATGGGGCTTAAATATTCAGAAACTCCAGCTCCCCGAGTATAGAGGAGGCGCGGCTGATGAGAACAACAATTTAATGTACAGGGTAAACATGGGTCCAGAGCCCTCTTAAAAGAATGAATAGATTTTTTCAGATTAATATCCAGTCACGTTGTAGCCGGAGTCTCCTACAGACTTCATTGTGTCATTTACCCGTTTTTTTGAGAGATATTAATCAAGTTTTAGCGACCGTAGCTTCCATTCTGTGGAACCATAATCCCTCCTGGATGTTAGTTCCCTATATACAGAATTTCTCATCATCTGTCATTGGCAGCGCTTATACGGTTCTCTTGCACTTACAGTGACTTTGTGGAGTCTGTGCAATATTTTCCAGTCAGGCGTCATTTACCTCCTTAAACATCATTCTTTTAATCTTTGATTCCCAATTATTTCAGGAGCATTTATTGGAGCTAAATTCTCCCCCTTCCTTGCACTTCTTCTTTTTGAAGTTTTTATTTTTGAAAAGTTTTGCAAAATACAAAAAAGGCAGAAACAACATCTTGCAGCATAAAAACATCCCAATAACCATATATAGGTAACGTATATACTCGAATATAAGCCCAGGGTGGAAAATGCAGACAGCATTTAGCTACAGACCTTTTCTCTCTTATGATAGGCTGTCAGCACTGGTTGCTATAGCTACAGACCTGTTTGATCTCTCCTGATAGGCTGCCAGCACTGGTCACTATAGCTACAGACCTGTTTGATCTCTGCTGATAGGCTGCCAGCATTGGTCATTATAGCTACAGACCTGTGTGATCTCTCCTGATAGGCTGCCAGCACTGGTCACTATAGCTACAGACCTGTGGAATCTCTCCTGATAGGCTGCCAGCACTGGTTGCTATAGCTACAGACCTGTTCAATCTCTGCTGATAGGCTGCCAGCATTGGTCACTATAGCTACAGACCTGTTTGATCTCTCCTGATAGGCTGCCAGCACTGGTCACCATAGCTACAGACCTGTGTGATCTCTCCTGATAGGCTGCCAGCACTGGTTGCTATAGCTACAGACCTGGCTTCTACTGTAGCCTAGTAGAAGCCAGTAAACACGCCCCTGGATTCAAAATGAAACCAAGAAAACAGGACTGAGGTGAGATGAAGCGAGTTGTGACACAACCCTTTTAAAACAAGAGGCTGATGGGCTAAACGCAAGGTTACATCAGTGCGGTTGTTCTAGGCATGTGTTAGACTCCTACGTCTAAACTTTCACACTTACAGAGAGAATGTTCTACTTACTAAAAAGCTGTCGCCCATTTCAAAGCCTCCTTTGTTTTTTTTCTACTGAATATAGAAGAATTTCGTGATATTTATCCATTTTATTTTAAAAAACCTGGGTTATATATTGATCCTCAATGATCCCGGATTCTTAAACGGGTTGTATCATTTCATTAAATGGTCTTCAGAATAAGGCGACAGTGAAAACAAGCAACTTTGCAATTGGATGTCATTAGCAAAGCTGTCTTGTTCTCACAGTTTTCCTTATCTTGTGTTTTGTTTACACTGATATCCAGTGCTGGTCTGATCCCTCCTCCTTGCATTTCACTAGCTGAGAGCTCATTTACATTCTGTCCACCCCCCCCCTCCCCCGGTCGATTCATCGATTCACAGAGCGAGCATTCCTGTGTCTCTCACTCAGGGATCGGCACATTTTCACCGGCACACAGCCAGAAGAAACAGAATTACACTGAAGGGCTTACACAATCAGGAAACAGCACAATTTGTGTCGATCCCTGCCTGACTAACTCTCCTGCATAGAAGCAGATCTTTGCCTTTCCTAGAGCTGGATTCAAATGTAACACATCTCCAGCTGTGAGAGGAGAGGAGATCACTGCTTAGTCTAGATTGAATGCAGCCTGTGGTATGTAGCTAAGACTGATAGGGAGAGACACAGTGATATGTGGACTCAGAGAGGAGGGGTGGGGGGGAAGTTTCGGGAGCCCGCAGTGAAGGGGGGATGATGTCACACAGCTGGGAGGGGAAGAAACGACCCTGCATTTAAGGAGTTGACAAGCTGAGAGCAGTGTGAGTGAGCCAAACTAAGGAAGCGATACATCCCCTTTAATGCTACGTCCAGACGAAGAGTGAACTTGACTTGTTGGATCCTCGTCAGATTCTACCGTGGTCGGACGACGTCAATGAGGATTTCATGTAGATTTCTATGGGTTTTGTATGCGGATCCACATCTAAAAGCACATACACATATTTTGAACTTGTTTTACACCAGGTTTGCAGCCGTCCCCATTGGCTACAATAGTACATTTCCCCTGCAGAATACAACAGAAGAATAAACTTGCCCTAAGTTTTTTAAGTCTTATAAAGTGACCAACGAAAATACATGTTGCATAGACTACAAGGTGAATTCTCTATTGAGGTCAATGGGGACGATTTACTTTCAGTTTTAGATGCGTTTTTTAAGTCGTTAATTGTGTGGACAGAACCTTAACTCCTTAATGACCGCCCGGCGTCTTTTGGCGTTGGGCATTTCAGGTCGTTTGTCTGCAGCAACGTTTTTTGGCGTCGCTGCAGGCTTCGAGGTTTGCAAAACCCGGCGCCGCAGCTGCGCTGAGAACAGAGCTGTACTTCACAGCCCTGATCCCAGGACAGCTTCTGCAAGCGCCGGGAAGTGGGGAAAACCTCAGCTGCCCGGTGCTTTAACCCTTTAATTACTGCAGTCACTGACTGTAGCATAATCAAAGGGTTCTCCTGCTCTGTCGAATGATCGGGGCTCACGGTGACCCGACAGAGCCCGGGGAATGGCTGCACAGTCAGCCCTGGGAACCTATAGTAGCCCCAGGGTTCTCTGTGTATCAAGCTAGTGATCAGGGCAGACTGTGTGCTGCCCTGATCACTGCATGTGTCTGATACAGATTATAATAAATTAGCATCTATGAATATGCTAATACATTACTAAATGTGGGGAAAAAAATGTAACACAGTTCTCCCTTCATGGGATTTAAAAAAAAATGTAAAAAACATAAAGTATAAAAAAAAATAAAAAATAGATAAATGAAAAATAAATGTTTAATAAAAAATAATTGTGCCTACATTACACACACAAAAACCTATACATATTTAGTATCTACACGACCGTAATGACCTGTAGAGTTGATCTAACAGGTTATTAAGTGTGAAATGTGAATGATGTAAAAAAATAATAAAAAAAAAAAAAATGAATTAATTGAAAAAATAAAAAAATTCGGCAGTAATTTATTTGTAGACCTAAACTTTGACCCCCAAAAATACAACTTCTCCTGCACAAAACAAGACCCAACACAACTGCTTCACTCAAAAGATAAAAAAGTTATGACCATAGAAACACAGGGAGGCATAAACTACAAAATGTAGCTGCATCATTAAGTACCTTTCAGTCCTTCGGCTTAAAGGGGTTGTCTCATCTCAAAGTTTCATAGGATGCATAAATGAAATAATGCTGCTTGGCTCTGTCACTTCCTGGTCAAGCTGTCTGTAATTAGCATATGAGCTCCATGTATTCAGACTTCTCTGTGTATTATGTTTATCAGACTAAATTGGCTAAATTACCTTCTCTGAAAAGCTACTGAGCTAATGTAAACAGTAGAGTAATTAGTCTTTTGTCTGAAAGATCATATAAAAACAAGCTTTCACTGTCCGGAGTTCTGTGCTGCCAGGACCTTTGTGATGATAGAATCTATAACAATCAGATAGAACAAACAGCAGGGGAGAAAAGAGTACACAGGTCAGTTACTTGGGGAACCAGAGAGACTTCAGATGGTGATAAAATCACTTGTAGCTCCTTAACAAAACAAAAAATGAACAAAGCGATATATTTGGAAAACGTCTTCATTTAGTGTTCCCTGCATGCTGAAAGCTATTCTTTGTAGCGAGGCAACCCTTTAAGGGTTAAAAATGGAGGCAGGTGCGTTCCCTTTAAATCTCTAACTAGTGTCGAACGAACCGTTCGAGAAAACTTAAGTCTGAGTCAAATTTCACAATTTTTTAGAACTTGAGCCGAACCGAACATTTTACTGTTCGCTCCAGTAAATGTTTGTGTTCTACATTGCATTTGACGCGCTATTTTAATCGCTTTTAGGCACATTAAATCAGTGTAAAGTGCGGCAGAGTCTGATCCTCTCAAAAATCTGGCGTCAGGGATACCTTAAGTAATAAACTACACAGTCTAAACAGTCCAAGGGCTAGACCCACCCAGAGATATACAATGCTAGTGACTAGTGTTGAGCAATTATTATCGACAAAGTTGAAATCGGCAAGGTTATTATGGTGATCGAAATTTCCAGATCATGCGATAATTAAGGCAAAATCTGTGCATCATCTAAAAAGATCTCGCCTTTCGGCGTTTCCCCTGTAATTTTGGCGGCCAGCAAATCAGATTACAGAATAGAGCAGGGTGAGATGTGTGTGCGACGTCATGACTGGGATGTGTATGGTTGCGATTGGCTGGAAAAATCACATACTTCGTTTTACATAGAACAGCGTTTCCTGTTTCAGCCTCAGTGTCTCTCACGTCTCATAGGGATAGGACCTGCCCTCTGCCTGGGGCCCCACACAGCTCAGCGAAATTAGTCTATTTCTGCACAGAAAAACCCTCTACTATTAGCTGTGATACTTACAATTTAGTTAGATTAGAGATTGGAAGATTTTATGTGGGTTAGCTAAGAATTTTAAAGGAGCATCTACCGCTGTAAAGTCACGGAGGGAGCGGGGGGGGGGGCCCGCGGGCGAACACAGACAAGCTCTACTAAAAAAGAATACTGGATAAAGTTCACCAAGACTTAGTGTAACATTGCACTGCAATATCTTTATTATTAACATTTTCTATTGAAAATATTTCCTGGATATTGGGCAGCCTGAATTTATTTTGGGATAAACATCATTTCTAGTAACTGCAGGTCTCTTTGTTAGCTGCAAAACTCCACTTTTATTATCAGTATACATTATAGATAGGTGTTCATTTTCAATTTTAAACCATTCCACCTGTGTTGAATATTCCACCTTGCAGTTAAATTACAATCCAGAAATCTTGTAGTCAGCACAGGTTTTTGTTGCCAAAAATACCGTTATCATACAAAAAACATAACATTACGTGTTTTTTGACTTTTGCGCACCCAGCTTTGTTCATTGCCCGCAGCTTCCACGTAAATCGAAAACAGCAATTCTATAGTGACCACGGGTAAATTTGGAAAGATGCAAAAAATACCGTGTATTATACCCAAAACATAACAGATACGTGTTTTTTGCACTTTTGTCCAGTCCAGATTTGTTGATACAAACCTTGCAGTTAAATTTGAATCCAGCAATTTTTTTTTGATTAAGGGGTTTGAGAATAGCTGTGATTTGCCGTCTTTTAATAAGAACTTTCCAAAATTCTTCCATACCTTCTCAAATTTTATATTTCTGAACATGGAGCGAAATGCAGGTTTGGGAAGCGAGCAAAGAGGGGTGTAGGACATGGGGGGTAAAAGGGATGAGAGAAGGTGCTCCTTCCAGTGCTGGCGACAACACGCATGCCAGCGGATCGTCAGTTGCAGGACCGTCAGGCCTGTCATCGCTGGTCAGGGCCCCGTGAATCTAAGTTAACGAAAACGTCGCCCCAAACTGTCCTTCAGTGGTTAATGCAACCTCATCCAGCAGTCTTACCTCCTCGTCCTCCCACGGCCACAAAATGTCGTCATCAGCATCATCAGCATCCGTCCAACATGAAGCAGCCCAAATGTCAACTCGTGTACCCACCACTGTGGATAATCCATTGTCTGAAGACCTCTTTGATGACAAAATGCGGTTGGGTCAGAAGCATGTTAAAAGATCAAGAGGATGATTAGTCTGCTCTGAAGCCCCGTTACTGATGCCATCAGAGGAGAAGGGAAACCGGTCAATTTGGCAAAAAAACCCGGGCGGTCAGCAACGCCTTGCAGTGCCTCTTGCTTTTAGCCCGCAGCTTCTGGATGCAGAAAGTCAGGACGACCAAGTCACCGTGTTGATGATGATGAGATGACGACATTGCGGACCATCCTGGTCTTTTCCGCAGAATTTACTTGTGAGCGCTTCATCAGTGGACGAGGAGGAAGACGATGGGGTGTGTCAATACGGGTCCCGCCACAAAATGGGAGAGGGCCCGTCGCAGACGTCCCCCTGATATGAAATTTCCCCCAGCCACGGTCAGCGCAAACCCCGCTCCTCGCTTATCGCCGTCAAAAGGGCCAGGACCTCTCAAGCCGGGGCCCTTTTTTGAGCAAGCCTCTGATTCACCCAGCGATGTCATATGCCGCCTTTGCCCTAAACTATAAGTAAGGGAAGAACCTTAAGTGTTAACCACCACCAACAGTCTAGTCACATGCAGCGAATGCATGAGTTGAAATGGAGGGAACACTTGGGCCCAAAAAAAGGGCCCGACCGACGCCGGGTCTCCAACCACTGTCACCCCTCTGTCAGCGCCTCCTCCTCCTCCGCCACCACCAAGCGTTCCTCAGCTGCCCATGTCTTTTCAGAATCATGATCAGGGATCAGCCTCCGCTTTAGCCTCCACCGTCGCCCGATACCATCAGCACCACCAGAGACCCATCCTACCCCTTCTCCTTTCGCCAGTTTGACGACCTGCATGCCTACAGCGGCCATCCTAGCAGCCAGCCTTCCCTGTTTTTTCAGGTTTGGGAGCAAAGAAACACTTTAACCCAAACCATCCCAAAGCCAAAAGCCTGAATGTCAGCATGGCCAGGCGGGTGGCCTGGAAAATGTTGCCTTTCCGTCTGGTGGACACAGATGGGTTCCGCCACGTCATGGCCCGCGCCTCCCCCAATACCAATGCCGAGCAGGCATTTGTTTGCCAGAAAAGCCGTCCCTGCCCTGGCCAGCCACGTGTCATCTAAAATTTCAAGCGCGTTGTCGAAATTGTGTTCCGGAAAAGTCCATCTCACCACCGACACATGGACTAGTTAAGCAGGGCCAAGGCCGCTATATCTCTGTGACAGCTCACTGGGTGAGCTGGGTGGATGTCTCTGGGGGTGACGGGGGGCTCTCAGGCTCAGCGCACGCTCTTAAAAACCCCGCGGGGATGGTGCAGGGCTCTTTCCCCAAGGTCCTCTGGTGGCATCACGTCCCCCGAGACACCAGGCCGTGTTGAAATTAATCTGCCTTGGAGACCGTCCACACACAGGTCAGAGCTGTGGACGGGTCTCCGCAACGAGACCGAGCGCTGGCTGAGTGACAAGAACCTTGTGCCAGCAAGGTGGTGTGGCGATAACGGGCGAAATCTGCTGGCCGCCCTTAAGAAACGGTAGGCCCGGAGCACATCCCTTGCCCGGCACATGTCATGAACCTTGTCGTCCAGAAATTCTAAAGAGCTACCCGGTCTGGACTGCCTGCTGAAGAAGGCTCGAGGTCTGAGTTTTGCACTTCCGCCGTTTGCACCCTGTTTCGTCCCGCCTGGCTGCGTTTTCAGCATCAGCTCGCCTCCCTGTCAACCGTCCATTGTTGACGAGGCAACATGCTGGAATTCCACCCTCCACATGCTCCAGCGATTGGGCAGCAGCGCAATGCCATTACGCAGTACGAAGTGACACATGCCTGACAAGCAGCGGTGCGGACCTCGGGTGTTGAGCCACCGAGAGTGGAGGCAGGTAAAGAGCTCTGCAACATCCTTGCCAGTTTTGTATAAGCCACCCAAAAGGTCAGTGCGGACGATGCCCGTGGGAGCATGAGGATTTTGGTGATCTTTGTTCGGAACGATCGTTGGACACTCTGAAACACAGTTTCCCCCCAGCGACGGAGGGGAGACGGGCACAGATGCGGACACCCGGAGCCTTTCTCTCCGTCAAATCCACAAGGCCCGACGTTTTCTCAATTTTATCGGTCTTCATTAGGCAGTGGTTCGGGGTCCAGAGCTAGTGCAAGGTGGCGCATCACTCTCAGGGTGCTTTCACTCAGGCAAGCCCGGCTGGGGTTGAAGCTGTCCCGGAGGCAGGGGAGGGGGAGGGGGAGGTATTCCTAACCCGATGTTCCCCCGACGCCCCTGCCTTAAAAAGGGGAAGGTTTGGGCGCAAATTTTGAGGGGGGAGGAAAAAGAGGAAAATCATTTTGCTAGTGCCCCCCCGACCCAGAGGTTTTGGGAAAAATCAAGGCCCATCCCACATGGGCTTGGTTTGCTCCATTTCCTCCAACTTTGATCCTGGGATTAAGGCCATCAAAATGAACAAAAATTTACTGGGTGGCCCCCCTCCTGGATCCCCGTACAAAACAAAACCAGCACTTTCCTTTCCACCCACCCAAATAGAAGAAAAGGCGGGAAAAATGGAGCCCTTTTGCTGATTAAACAACGGGAGACATCTTTTGGTTTTGCTTCCCCGTTCTTCAAATGCCCACGGTGGAACAACGCCGGGCGACGTAAAACAGTAGAGTCCCAAAGTACCTTAGCGGCAGCAGCGGCACAGCAGGAAAGGGGCAGAACCCCTAAGGGGTGACCTCTGGCAACTTTTTCCCACCTCCCCAAAACCATGCAATGCAGGCCACAGATACAACACCCAAAAACCCAGTTTAAATATGGTCCCGACTATCTGCGCTCAACACCGATGTTTTTGTATGTTTTCCGGGCCCCCAATAAAACTTCGGGAATCAAAAAGGGGATAAGGGGCCCGAGCTGGCTCTCTCGCCAAAGGGGTGTTGTCCTGCCCAGCACCCAAAGCGCATATCTGAGGGCCTTCAGCACCCCGGGGGAGTCTTTACAGCCCAAACGCATCCGGTTTTTCCCACAGATAATGGGGGATCTTTGCCTTCATCAAGTTTGAATCAGGCAGGGACTCTGAGATTTTTGTGGCCCCAATTGCCGAGGCCCACCGTTATTTGCCAGTCTATTCACATTCCCCCTTAAAAACAGAAAGGGTCCTTTTGGGAAAAACTTTTTTTTTTTTTAAAATGACCCTTTTCCTTACGGGCAATTTTTTTTCAATTCCCAACATTTTTCATTTTGCTGTTTTTCCCTTGTGAGGAGACAAAAGACAGAAAGGGGTTTCATGACAAAACCATATTCCATTTACTCATTTCATTTTTAGAATTTTTTCAAAAATTGTAAAATGGTTTTTGGGGTCATTTTGCCCCAAAATTTTTTAACAGTGGCTGAAAGTCATATTTAAAATTTTTTGGGGGGTCATGTTGCTGTGAGATACAGCAAAAAATATATGGTCCTTTGGAACAGAAATGGGGGTTTTCAAAATTTGGCATTTCCCCTTTCAAAATTTTTTTATCAATGGCTGAGAATCTTTTTTAAATTTTTTTTTGGGGGGCCCATGCTGTTTTGAAATGCAGCAATACTTTAAAAAAGGTTTTTTCCTTTTTTTTAAATTTCTTAAAAAAAGGGGTTTTTTGTTTTTTTTTTAACCAAAAGGAAAAAATTTTGCCCCTTTGTTTCTTCACAAGGCCCAAAGTGGCTCAAGGGTTTGTTTTTGGTGTTTTGTTCAGAAACAAGGAAAAAAATTTGTAAAAAACTTTTTTTTTTTGGTAAATGGGGGTTTCCCAAACAAATTTGGCAAAATGCCCTTTTGTTTTTTTGCAAGATTTTTAACATAGCTATAAACCCCTTTTATTGAGAAAAACCCATTTAATAAAATTTAAAAAAAAGAAAACAAAGAAAAGGGGGATTCCATCCGTTTTTAAAAAAAGTTTTTTCCCTAAAATTTAAAAGTACAAAAAAAAATTTGGGCATGTACAAAATAGCTTTTTAAAAAAATTCCTCGAATTGTAAAAGGGGAGGTAAGGAAAACTTAAACCAATGTATTTTTATTCAAAAAAAACATGGAGTATGGGGGCACGGCCCAAAAGAACAAAGTACAGAGCCTTTTTCCCCCACACGTTGATTTAAAATGAGAAAAAGAATGCCAAAAAAAAGGGTCCCGGGGTGTAACAGGAGCTTAAAACCACCATTTTTCCAAGTGAACTTTTTTGGGTCCAAAACCATACGGAGGGGCAAGCCAACCCGGGTATTACTGTGTACTGGGAAGGTTTGGAGTTCTCACACTTTCCGCTTCCGACAAGTTTTTTTTGCTGCCATCCAGGGAAATTTAAAACTTGCGTGTTAATGGATGAGGACCCCCAAACCCGGGGCCTCACCGCACCCCCCTGTAACCCCCGGCCCGGGGTCACATTTTGGGGCACAGGACGGGTAAGTCAATTCCATTTAAACAAAAATGGGGGTTTTGAAAGACCCCCTTTTTCCCCGGCATTTTTTTTAAATGGGGGGGTCAGGGGCAGGTTTGGGGCTCATGCTGGGGCCCAGACATTAAAAGGCCCAATGCCCCCATTTAAACAAAAATTTGGGGTTGAAAGACCCTTTTTTTCCGGGAAACTTTTTAAATTGGGGTCATGCGGTTTGGGGGCTCATGCGGGGGCCCCGGGGACAGGTATAGTAAATGTCCGGGAAAACAAAATGGTGGTTGAAAGACCCCTTTTTTTTCCGCATTTTTTAAAAATGGGGGGGCCCATGAGGTTTGGGGCCATGCTGGGCCCAGGACGGGGTTTTATTAAAATGTCCCATTTTAAATAAAAGGGTTTTAAAACTTTTTTTTTTTCCCGGCATTTTTTAAATTTGGGGGTAATTGCGGGTTTTAAGGGTCAGGCGGGGCCCGGGACAGGTTTTAATTTTTCCCAAGCCAAGTGTGTTTTCCCCAAGAAGAAACAAAGTATCCATTTGACTGTTTTTTGGGTTTAATTCCAGCTTCCCGCCCTGTTTTTTGGGGGTAATAATGAAGGGGTTTTTTGCTCTCCCCCAAAACTTTAAAAGGTCATCGCTCTAATTTGACTGCTCCTATCCCAAAAAACCTTTTTCGATGGGGGGTTGGCCCCCGGGTTTTCCCCCCCCCTACCCCCCCCCGGGTGTCGATAGCCCCAAATAAACGCCCAAAACTACAGTGCTCTCAAACATTACTCCCCAAAAAAACCCCATAGTAACCTAGAAATCCCAAAAAAATTTTTTTTTTGCCATAACCATTATCTTCTATAATAATTTTCTCTCGGGAAAAAAGATCTTCACATATGTTGGTTTTTGGGATAGGGGTATTTTTTTTTTACTATAACAAGTTTTTCTAAGAATAGTATCTTTCATAGTTTATTTATGGGGCATTGAAAGGGTTTGGGGAAGGGATATTGATCTGCTTAAAAAGTCTCCTATATATCCTTTCATTTATAAAAACACTAATGAGACATTGGTTTTTTATATATACTTAATTTTCTTACCTCGTATTATTTGGGTTCCCTGTATGGGAAATTTTGACTTTTCTTTTCGAATAGTAATTTTTTTTGGGATTGTTAATAGGGAATAGGGTTTTTTGGGGGGGGCGTCCTTTTTGGGGGGGGCACCCCATACTTTTTTGGTAGGATAGGGGGTTTTTTGTATTTATAGGGGGATTTTGGGTTTAATTTTAGGTATTTTTTAAAAAAATCTAATAAAGGTTCATTTTTTTCATGGTTATGGCTAAGTGAAATTTTTAGATAAAATGTGGTTTTTGGCCCGGGATACCTTGCAAAGTTAAAATAAATCACCAAAAAAAGGGACATTTTTGGGAAACGCGGGACATGCATTTTCAAAAGGGAGTGTGTGTAATGTGCCTGTGAGACCCCAATTTTCCATGGAGGGGCATTAAAATATCATTACTATCCCATGTAATTCACCCCGTTTGGCGCATTGTTTAAAGGAGGCGCATAGTGGGATCATTTTTAAGGGGCATTTTAATGTGTCCGTGCCCGGGGTATAATGCGCCAGATACTGTTTTGGTTGGGAATTGCAGCTTTTTCCCCCAAGGGATTGTATAAAAAATTAAACCCCGAACATCTTTTCCCATTGACTTTAAATGGGGTTAGAAAATTTTGAGTTCGACTCAAAATCGATCTGAACTTCTCAAAGGGTTTAGGGTTTGACTCGAAGTTTTTTAAAGGGGTTTGAAACATTTACTATCTCTAACCCTTTGGGGGAAAAATTTTTTTCTCCCTCCTTCTTTTTTTAAACCAAAACCCCCTCAGAAACCTCATGTTTCCCTTTTCCCCTTTTCACTCAATCACTCCCCTGTTGGGGGCTGATTCCCGTGTCCCCTGTGCAGATTGCAATGCTGTATCTCAGTAGCACGACTCGCCAATTATAAACCCGAAAATTTACACATATTTCCCCAAGTTTTTTGCCTTTATATCAGCATGCTTTGGGTTTCGGGAACCGCCCACCTGCCAAACCCCTTTAAAAAAATGCTGCCCCCGAACTGTTTCCCCCTTTTTTTGGGGCATTTTAAAAGGCCCCCTTTCCTGGGCAACCACTAGTAAGTGAGGGCAAAAAGCCTCGCTCATGTAACTTGGGCATTGTGTAGAATAAATTGTCTGAAAAAAACCCAAAAATTTAAAAAAGCCAGTAAGCCACTCTTTTTCCCATAAGGAAAAACGAACCTCGTGGTGAAACCCCCCCACGAAAAATGGGAAAAAAAAAAAAAAGCTTCCCAAAAAGTCAAAATTTTTTTAAAAAATCTTAAAAACAAAAAAATGCAGCAAAAAAAAAGACATAAAAGACAAGAAAAAAAGAAAAAACCCCCCAAAGCCCTTTCCCGGCTGTAAACCACCCTTAAATCAAAAGGCATATAGATTGGGCGAAATGAAAAACCAAGATCAACTGTAAAATGGAAATTTTGGGAAAACCCTCGGTGCTGTCATCTGCATCAGATAAGACTTTGAGTGGGTCATGAATAACTTCTGGAGGTCCTGACCCCTTACCAACATAGGACATGCCCATATCACATACCCATACATCCTGGTGTCAGCAAGGTTCTATGTACTGGAATTAGGGTAGGTTCACATGATCAATGCAGAAATGACGCGGACAGGCCAGAGGCAGATTTATGCCTCCTCCATTTCTGCATTTCTTGGTGCGTTAGCGCCTCAAAGAACTGACAAGCCAAAAATACTCAATAAAATTTAAATTGTCTGAAAAGTTGGAAAAGACAATTTAACCCCTGCTTCAGTGAGGGTGCACTTGTACATCAAGGAACCTATGTTGTGAAACGCGTGAAACAGCCTTTTCATATGGTTTTTTTTCCCGGGGAAAAAACTTTTTTTTGGACTAATTTTTATTTTAAAAAGGGTTCTATATATAAAGCATTTTTTTGCGTATATGGGAATTTTCTCACTGGCAGCCTCTTTGGATCGTCCCAAGACTTTTTTGCAGGTACTTGTACATAGATGCTTTTTGGGGCGTATTTTGGCACCAACTATGCACCAAAATAATGTTAAAAAAAAAGTGCCCCCCACTCATTAACCCTTTCAAAATCCCTCTGCTTAACCCCCTTTTAAACCTGAGGTGATCCCCCACGAATGAATGATAACGTTGCTGCGCCCTTTTGTCCCCGCTATAAAACTCTGTTTCACCATTTCTTTTCCCCCAAAAGGGGAAATGGTTTAAAAAGGCCACTTTTTTCACCCTCCTTTCTTGTTTAAACAATTCAGAAGGGGGGCACTAAGGCCTTGCCCCCCGGGTTTTTTTGGGCGGTTTTAAAAGACGGTTTTCAAATTTTTAAAAACCGTCTTTAAACCGTCCCGTCAAACTTTTAAAACTTAAAGAAAAGCTTTTTGCACCCCTCCTACATTTCATGTGTTTTTCCCACTCGGGTTTTTTTCACCGCCGGGTCCGAATAAACCCAAAAAACATGTTCATTCTTCCGGCTGGTTTTCGGGTGGAATATGAACATGTTAATGCGAAGGTAAAGGGCTTTTCTCCAGAAACAGCGGCCGCAAAACAATGCAAATACCGGTCCCATAATCCGACCGGTATTTGCTCTCTGCTGTGGGGACGCGCCCTAACGGTCACACCTCCTTGCGGTCAACTATCCTAAAGGGACTTAATGTATAAGTAAAAAAATTAATAAATTATGTTTTAAAGTATAACAAAAAAAATTAAGAGTTCAAATTCTCCCCTTCTCTCTCTGCTCTGAGTGCACACAGGTTTCTATGGTTACCGTCCTGCTCTCCCCAACTCTCTGCTCTGTATTATCTGATCTGAGTGCACACAGGGATCTATGGTTACAGTCCTGCACTCACCTTCTCTCTCTGCTCTGAGTGCACACAGGTTTCTATGGTTACCGTCCTGCTCTCCTCTTCTCTCTCTGCTCTGAGTGCGCACAAGTTTCTCTGGTTACCGTCCTGCTCTCCCCTTCTCTCTCTGCTCTGAGTGCACACAGGTTTCTCTGGTTACCGTCCTGCTCTCCCCTTCTCTCTCTGCTCTGAGTGCACACAAGTTTCTCTGGTTACCGTCCTGCTCTTCCTTCTCTTTGTTCTCTGTCTTATCTGAGTGCACACAGGTTCCTCTGGTTACCGTCCTGCTCTCCCCTTCTCTCTCTGCTCTGAGTACACACAGGTTTCTCTGGTTACCGTCCTGCTCTACCCTTCTCTCTCTGCTCTGAGTGCACACAGTTTTCTCTGGTTACCGTCCTGCTCTCCCCTTCTTTCTCTGCTCTGAGTGCACACAGGTTTCTCTGGTTACCGTCCTGCTCTCCCCTTCTCTCTCTGCTCTGAGTGCACACAGGTTTCTCTGGTTACCGTCCTGCTCTTCCCTTCTCTCTCCGCTCTTTGTCTTATCTGAGTGCACACAGGTTACTCTGGTTACCGTCCTGTCTCCCTCTCTCGTTCTCTGTCTTCTGAGTCACACAGTTTCTCTGTTTCTTCCTGCTCTCTCCTTTCTTCTCTTTGCTTCTGAGTGCACACAGGTTTCTCTGGTTTCTGTCCTGCTCTCTCCTCTTCTCTCTGCTCTTTGTCTTATCTGAGTGCACACAGGTTTCTCTGTTTACCGTCCTGTTCTCCCCTTGTCTCTGTTCTCTGTCTTATCTGATAGCAGGGAGTGACATCACCACAGGTCGAACACAGGATGCTGGCGGCTTGAGAACAGACAAAGGAGATTAGTTACTTGTTTACTTTGAGTAGATACAGAAATAACCCAAATGAAGGATCAACACTGCTCCCTAATATCAAAAAACACCTTACCAGATAGGGAATAAATGTAAAATATAACTTTTATTAAATAGTTATAAAATCCTAAATAACAAACACGTACAAACCTTAAACGACCACGACGAACAAACAAATCTAACCCTAGTACACCTTATATAACTACAATTACCCTAGCCTACTGAAAAAACGGGGTATTAGCCCCAACAAGGGCGTTCCCGTCAGGAACCTAACCCTAAAAAATTAATACCCTACCATTCCCTGTCCCAACATGTTTCAATCTTCCCCGAATATCTTAAAGATCTCCTCAGGGGACTTTTTAGGGGAGAAAAAGAAGAAGGAAGGGGTATACACACTGATAAACACAGAAACTCACTACGGGGGCTAATATACCTTAAAACAATGACAAATATACAACTATACTATACCAGGAAAAATTACAATGGGCAAATGATATACATTGCCATCGCAAGATAACCACACCAGCTAAAGGATAATTCACAAAAGATAGCAACACTCAATGATGCTTACTATGGTGTGACCGTATTAATAACAAAACAGTCCTACCTTAAAGATGGGTGTCGCTACAGTTAAGATACCAGTGACATATTCTTAATTGAGATGGAAAATATATCTAGAAACAAAAACAATATATATATATATATATATATATATATATATATATATATATATATAATATATATACAAGAATAACAACTAAAATAATTTAAGATACACTAGCTGTTTTAAATAAGTTCAGATATATTTACCTCTCTTGATATGCATAGAATATAATCCCAAATCCTCTAAAACTGCATAGCACAGGGTGCTTACAGCAGACAATGCTGCTAATCCTAAAGAAGCCGGGCGTGTCTGACTCCTGATTCTCCGAAAGCCACGCCCCGCGTCTAAACCTGCACAGTACAGCGCAGTACAGGAAGTCAATGCTGCCACAACAAAAGACGCCGACCGCGACTAACGTACGCGCCTAAAAAGTCTACATCCGCCGCCGGCCGGCTGACGTGTCTGAATCCCAGCCCCTTAGAGACTAGCGAGGTAAGCAGGCGCGAATGTTAGTCGCGGTCGACAAGGGAACGCCCTTGTTGGGGCGAATACCCCGTTTTTCAGTAGGCTAGGGTAATTGTAGTTATATAGGGTGTGCTAGGGTTAGATTTGTTTGTCCGTCGTGGTCGTTTTAGGTTTGTACGTGTTTGTTATTTAGGATTTTATCACTATTTAATGGAACTTGTTTACTTTGAGCTCTGAGACTCTCTGCTCTATAGATAAGATCTCCTGCTCTCATGTCCGTGCATTCAGAAGAGCTGTGAATGAGCAGATTTGCTAATCCCTGCTCTAGAACCACCCACAGGTAAGACAGAAAGCATCAATCTGAATCTGTTTCTAAAACAGCATGATGAAACCAACCCCATTTAACCTCATGCAAAGGATGTGGGTGGCCTCTGAGCTGCTTGTGCCCTGCCAGTTCTGGGTGGTCAGTTTATTGGCGTCCTATATGATACCAGGAAAGAAAAATGTGTCCCCTACACATTAGACTTAATGGCCATCGGGTCTGTGTAAAAAGGGGGGATGTGCAACAGAGTGTAGCACGCCACTGCCAAGAAATACATAATCAAGACTTTTCAGTTTTAAACATCACACCGGTGGATTTTATATCATAGGGTCAGCCTAACAGATTTCAAACCCTGAAAAAGCGAGAAATGTTCTGGATATATAGATTGCAAACGTTGTGTCCTCGGGGTTTAAATGTGGCATCTGAACTTATACGTTAATTTTTTTATTATAGATACTAGAGGGGCATCACTACGAGGGGTATGCCGAATAGGCTCTCTCAATAGGGAAATACGGGCGTAATACGTCCCTTCTCCTTTACCACATTTGAATAGTTACCTTTAAAAGGGAAATCCAAGTATAAAACAACTCTTTTTTATCATATTTTTATAAGCACTGAAGGGAAATTCGTGCGAAATACGCTCCTGTGTACTCCTACCTAATATGGTTAAACGAGAACTATTTGAACAGGCATTAGAATATCCATCCAAAGAAAATCATTAGAAGAATCAGGATTTCTATCAATAATATATTGTGATAAAACCTCATTAATATATAGAAAGTTTATGTAACACAAAGAAACAGACACTCCATTAGGCACTTTAGCACTTTATTTAAGGTAAATCACACATAGATTAAGCTGACAACAATAAGAAATTTTATCAAGAAAAATTATTTTTTAAAGGAAGGAAAAAAAATATATATATATTTTTTTTTTAACATATGCTAAATATACACCAACTCATAATGTATGCCTAAAATACGTTTTGTAAGAAATATATTAACACAACATGTTTGAACTTGACAATTTGTTCTGAAATGTACGCACACAATGTTCACACATGAATAATTTCAGATTTAAATATCCTGCAAATCAACAGTAACAGACACTCTATTAGGCACCTAAACACTTCATTGAAGGTAAAATCCTATATAGATCTAAGATGACATTAAAGAAATTTTAGTAATTATTTTCACTTTTAAATATATGTCAAATATACACGAATGTATGCCAAAAATACTTTTTTAAAAAAAATATTTTAAAACAAGATATTTGTTTTTTTGGGAATTTTGGGGAAATTTGGGGCCCTTGGATCTTAAATGTATGTACGGGTTTTTGAAACATGAATAATTTCCCGATTTAAATACCTTTCAAAACAGCAGCCTGTCCCCTTTTTTCGTTTTCCACTGTTTTTAAAAGTAAATTGGAAATTTACAGTTTTTCCTCCAAACGAAACCCCTTTTTCCTTGAGTGGAAAGGGATAAAAAATGAGACCCTTTTTTAGGGTACCCTTTCTCCCCCTTGGGTTTAAGCGCCTGTGAAAGAAGGTGCGAAAACCTTTTGGCTTTTAAATTTGTTTTTAAACAAGCGAAGGATAAAAATCTTTTTTTTTTAGACAATAAACTTTTTTCCCTTTACCCAAAAAATCTGGCGTCCTTTAATTTCCCCGTTTTCGGGCCCGGGGTCCGCCAAATTTTGGTTTTAACCTATAGATACCCCGGGTATACAAGATATGAATGATATCTCAGACCCCACACTTACAATAAACCACAATTATTCACAATGGAGCGTAAAATAATATCCCCATTGCAGCGCTAAAAATTCAACCTGATAAAAACTGCTCCCAATGTTGGTTTTGTGCCCCCAGAAATACCAAAAAAAACCACAAATCCCCGACAAAAAAACAAGCCCTTTTTTCCAGTTGTCGACCACCCTCTCGGAAAAAAGGCAAACAGCTCTGAAAGGGCCCTCCGGCACATACCAGAAGTCTCTGCAGCTGCCTGGAGGTTTTTGGGTTTCAAAAGAAAAAGGAGAGGGCTCAGGGGACAGCAGGGCTCTCCAGGAGAAGGGAAAGGGCAGGGGATTATCTCCCTGCCTTCCCCCCTCGTTAAATAAACAATTCAATTAGCACAATGTACACAGCTCAGCGAGCAGCCTCTAGGTTTTATGTCCAACAGTCACCGGGTAACTGCAGGAGCAGCTGAGTCTCCTCAGGCCCATATCAGCCCTATAGCAGGGCCATCTTTTGCATTGGGCACACTAGGCAGTTTCCCGGGGGCCCTACAAGTATAGGGGCCCCAGTTGGTCTATGTATGTTCCAGGAATGCAACAGGGCACTTGAGCTTCTTAGCTCCTTTCCTATAATGCCTTGTGGTATGCAGATGCTTAGTGGAGGGAAAAAAGGCAATCTCAAAACTCTACCCGCCTATATGGTGCTCTCCCCAAGAAGACTTATTCCCCTTACTGAGCCACTTATTGCCTCCCACACAGCCAGCCAATATCACTCTGCTTTGCACTGATGAGGGGAAAAACCCTGAAACAGCTGTCTGTAGATGAGTGATATTAGCTTGGCTAATATCCCTTTTGCTTTCTCAAGACTCAGTGGGTCAGAAGCAAATTGAGGATTTGTTACATCCAATAGAGGGCGCCTGAGCTTCTCAGCTCCTTTCCCATAATGCCTTGTGATATCCAGGATCCAGGAAGTAACATATCTGGATCCCTTGGTTGGTTTTGCTTATTTAACTGCCTGTGTGTTTTTAGGACATGGAAACAGTTAAAAACCATCGTGGAGAAGGGAACAAAAGGCTCCCTGCCCTGCCAATCAGTCTTGTAGGCTGCCGGTTCCCTGACATAAGTGGTGTGATAATATGAGTGTGCTTGGGAGTGGCTACAGGCGTGACCTAGTGTGACGTCCTGTATTTGGGCAGGGCCCACTGCAGTACTATGCCTGGGGGCCCATGATGCAGTTAAGACGGCTCTGCCCTATAACCAATACTGGGACCCATATCCATCCCTGTATGTCAGCTGTAGGGGAGGACAACAAAAAAAAGAACCGTTATGTAAATATTGTGAATATGCCCCCAGAGGTCTTTCTCTGATTTCATGAGGGAACAATATGTAAAATAAATAAACTAAAATAAAACACATAAATAAGATGCAAAAAAAAAAATTAAAAAACTGCAATGTTTAACTCCCGCCCTCAACAACCCTAAAACTATCCCTCAACTACACAAAAACATCCGTAATGAAAACAATGATGCACATAGAAAAAAATAACGTATTTTACTGCTGCTTCTTCTATGTATATACTGTACATACACGGTAAAAAAAAGACTTTTTTGAAAAACAAATTCTTAGAATTTTTCTTGGTATTTTTGAAAGAAAAAAATGTAATTTAAAAATGAAATAAATAAATTGAAGCTTTATGTGAAAAAATAAAAGGTGAAAAAATTTGTATAATAACCAAATGCAATAAAGCGTTAGAGCGGTCAAAGCCACAAGATTAAAAAAGAAAAAGGAAAATTAAATAAAATGTGACTGGGAGGGAAGGAGGCAGCACAAGAGTAATGGTCCGGGACTTGTTAACCCCTTACCGACTTATGACATATGGGTACGTCCTGATGCCGGCAAATGTTAGCGGCTGCGCCCGCCCGTGCTGATTAACCCCTTAGACGCCGTGGCGTCTAAATGAATGAAAAGCGCTGCCTCACTGCGATCGGTTCCGTCGCTGCCATGTCCGGCCCCAGGCAGGAAGTGGGGAAACCGCCATCTTGGTACAGCCTAATGCATTGTCTGAGTGGTGAAGTGCCCTAGGGGGACTCAAAGTCAATGTAAAAAAATAAATAAAAAGGTTTAAAGTGTAAAAAACATTAAAAAATATTAAAAGTTCAGATCCCCCCCCCCTTCCCCATTTTACATATAAAAAAAATTAAATAATAAAGAATTTACATATATTTGGTGTCGCCACCCTCCGAAAGTCCGAA
>JAODAL010044404.1:0-32897 GCA_025379985.1 Phyllomedusa bahiana
GGATGGGGGAAAAATTTCCCGGGAAAGGGGTTTAAAACCTAGGCCCCGGGAAGATGGGTGTGTATAATCCTAGGGCCCCCTATGATGGGGTGTAAAAACCAAGGGCCCCTTTTGATGGGGAGTATAACCTAGGTTCGGTAGTGGGTTGTTATAAACCCCAGGCCCGGGGATGAAAGGGTGGTTTTTAACCAAAAAGGCCCCGGAAAGATTTGGGGGTTAAAACCAAGGGCCCGGTTTTTGATGGGGGTATAACCGGCCCCATGATGGGTGTGTATAACCTAGGCCGGTTAAGGGTGTGTTTTAACCTAGGCCCCTTTTTGGGGGGTTTATAAACCCCCAGGCCCCGGGTTTTTGGAAAAAGGGGTTTATATTGATAACCTAGGGGCCCCCTAATTTATGGGGTGGGATAACCTAGGCCCGGGAAAGAAGGTGTGTTTAAAAAAAGGCCGGTTTAGGGTGGGGGGTGTAAAACCTTTGGCCCGGAAATGAGGGTGTTAAAACCCATGGGGATTATGAAAAAAAGGGATGTGGGGGGTTAGAGCCTAGGCCCCCGGGATTAAAGGGTGTGGGATAATTTGGTCCGGTTATGAAGGGTGTGTTTAAAAACCTAGAGGGCCGGCCGGTATGATGGGTGTGTAAAAAACCTAGGCCCTTGGGGGGTTTAATTGGCCCCGGAGGGTGGGTATAAACCAAAGGGCCCGGGGTTTAAGGGTGTATATAACCTAGGCCCGGTATGAGGAGTGTGTATAACCTAGATCCGGTATGATGGGTGTGTATAACCTAGGCCCAGTATGGAAGTGTGTTTTAACCAAAAAAAAAGGCCCGGTATAAATGGGGTGAAATAACCTGGGCCCGGGTATATGGGGTGTAAAAACCCTGGGCCCCGTATGGGGAGTGTGTAAAACCCAGGCCCGGTAAAAAAGAGGGGTTATAACCCAAGGCCCGGGGAAATAAAGGGGTGTGTAAAAACCCCTGGGCCCCGGGAAAAACGGGTGGTAAAAACCTAGGCCGGGTTTTAAAACCGGGTGTGTTTTCCCAAAGGGCCGGGAAATGATGGGTGGTAAACCAAAGGCCCGGTAGGGAGGGTGGGGTATAACCTGGGCCCCCCGGTATTAGGGGTTGTGAAATTAACCTAGCCCCGTTTTAGGGGTGTGTAAAAACCCCCCCGGTATGTTTGTTGTGTAAAACCCTGGGCCCGGGTATGATGGGGGGTAAAACCTACCCCGGTAGGGGTTTGGGTGTGTATAACCTAGGCCTGGGGCTGGTAAAAAGGGGGGAATAACCTAGGTCCGGTTTTAGGGTTTTGTAAAAACCTACCCCCCGGAAAGAGGGGGTTTTTTAAAAAACCTAGTCCCGTATAAAGGGGTGTGAAAAAACTCCCCCCCCGGGAAATGATGATGTGAATAACCTAGGCCCGGTATGGGGGGTGGTAAAACCTGGGCCCGTAAAAAGGGGTGGGTAAAACCTACCCCCCGGTAATAAAAGGGTTGAAAAACCCGGGGGCCCGGTATGTTTGGGTGTAAAAACCTAGGCCTTTAAAAGAGGTTGTGTATAACCTAGGCCCGGTATGATGGGTGTGTATAACCTAGGCCCGGTATGATGGGTGTGTATAACCTAGGCCCGGTATGATGAGTGTGTATAACCTAGGTCCTTTTATGAGAGTTTTGAAATAACCTACCCCGGGAAATATGGGTTTGAAATAACCTGGGCCCGGGGACTGGTAAAAGGGTGTTAAAACCCCTAGGCCCCGGTATATGGGTGGGGTATAACCTCCCCCCGGGAAAGAGGGTTGTAAACCCTTTGGGTTCCTTTAAAAAGGGGGGGAATAATTGAGGGCCCGGTATAAATGAGTGTGAATAACCTAGTCCCGGGTTAAGATGTGTGTTATAACCTGGGGCCCGGGTATGATGGGTGTGTATAACCTAGGCCCGGAAAGATGGGTGATTTAATAACCTACCCCGGAAAGATGAGTGTGTATAACCTAGGCCCGGTATGATGAGTGTGTATAACCTAGGCCCGGTATGAGGGTGGGGTATAACCTGGGCCCCCCGGAAAAGAGGGGTTTTGTTAACCTGGGCCCGGTTGAGGGTGAGTAAAATCTAGGCCCGGTATATAAATTGTATAACCTAGGTCCTGTATGATGGGTGGTATAACCGGGCCCCGGAAAGTTTGGGTTTTTTTAACCTAGGTCCTGGGGCTGGTTTGTTGGGTGTGAATTTAACCCCCCTTTAGGTCCAAATGATGAGTTGTAAAACCAAAGGGCCCGGGGTAGATGATGTTAAACCTAGGCCCCGGTTATGAGGGTTTGTGTATAACCTGGGTCCGTATGAGGGGTGTGAAAACCCCGGGCCCCGGTATGATGGGTGTGTATAACCTAGGCCTGGGGCTGGTATGATGGGTGTGTATAACCTAGGTCCGGTATGATGGGTGTGTATAACCTAGGCCCGGTATGATGGGTGTGTATAACCTAGGTCCGGTATGATGGGTGTGTATAACCTAGGCCCGGTATGATGGGTGTGTATAACCTAGGTCCGGTATGATGGGTGTGTATAACCTAGGCCCGGTATGATGGGTGTGTATAACCTTAACCCCCGGTATAAAGGGGGGTTAAAACCCCAAAGGCCCGGTAATGATGGGGATAACCAGGCCCTTATGAGGGGATTGTAAAAACCTAGGTCCGAAGAGGGGTTTGTTAACCTAGGCCCGGTATAACGGGTGTTAAAACCCCGGCCCCGGGTTATAAATGGGTGTGATAACCGGGCCCCGGGTATGAGGGGTGGGGGGGTAAAAAAAAAACCTGGGCCCGGGTATGATGGGGGTGTAAAAACCTAGGCCGGTATGATGGGTTGTAAACCAGGCCTGGGGCTGGAAATGTGGGTTTTGTAAACCCCGGTCGGGTAAATGGGGTTGGTATAACCGGGCCCTTTTGGGGCCCAGGTATGATGGGTTTGTATATATCCTGGGCCCGGTATAAGGGTGTGTATAACCTGGGCCCCTTTAATGGGTGGGGAATAACCAGGCCGGGTATAGGGGGTTTTGTTATAACCTGGGCCCCGGGTATGAGGGGTGTGTATAAACCTGGGCCCCGGGAAAGATGAGGGGGTGTATAACCTAGGCCCGGTATAAATGGGTGTGTAAAAACCTAGGCCCCCAAAAAGATGGGGGTGTAAAAACCCTAGGCCCGGTATGATGGGTGGTAAAAACCCTGGCCCCGGGAAAGAGGAGTGTGTATAACCTAGGCCCGGGAAATGAGGGGGTGTGAAATAACCAAGGCCCAAAAATGAGGGGTGTTAAAACCAATTTCCGGGTATGAGGGGGTGGGTAAAAACCTGGGGCCCGGGAAAGAGGGGTTTGTGTATAACCGGGTCCGGTAAAGGGGTTGTGAAATTTAACCCTTTGGGCCCGGGGTATGATGGTGTTTTAAAAATCTAGGCCCGGGTTATGAAGAGTGTAAAACCCTTTGGGGGCCCGGGTATAAAATGAGTGGTAAAAACCTAGGCCCGGGGTTGTTTGGGTGTGTATAACCGGGCCCGAAAATGATTTTGTGAAAAAAACCCGGGTTTCCCGGTATGATGGGTGGTAAAACCAAAGGCCCGGGGGGCCCTGGTAAAAAGTGTGTTAACCTGGGTTCCCGGAAATGATGGGGGGTTTTATAACCTGGGCCCGGGTATGATGATTGGTAAAAACCGGGACCGGTAGGGAGGGGTTGGTAAAACCTGGGCCCCGGGTTATAAAGGGGGTTTGTGTATAACCTAGGCCTGGGGCTGGTATGATGGGTGTGTATAACCTAGGTCCGGTATGATGGGTTTGAAAACCAGGTCCTTATGTTTGGGTTTGTAAAACCCGGGGCCGGGGTATAAATGGGGTGTAAAAACCTGGGCCCCGGAAAAAGAGGAGTGTGTAAACCAACCCCGGGTATCATAGGGGATAGTCCACCTCCCTGGGGCCCAATTGAGGATAGCTACAGTAAAAATATGGTACCTGCGGCAAACCCTTTTCCCCCCAAAGGACACCAGGCTAAGAGCCCCCCCGCTGGGGGCACAAAACTGCCTCCCGCCAGGGCCCTGGTGTGGACCTCATCTTCTTCTTGGTTCTCAACCACCAGAGCAATGTTCACCTTCCAGGAGTCCTGAAATAGTAAAGGAGAGGAACTGCTTTTATTCACAGCATTTAGAGAGATGCTTTACTGCAGCTACATGGACCTGGACTGGAGTCTGTGAACAGGAGCGGGGTTTACCTGTCATGTAAAACCCCCGCCTGTGATGAAAAAAACTGGGGGGGAAGTGAACTCAAAAAAAGGAGGGGTCGTCTATAGGGAATGGTGGGGCCTATGTTATCCTATAAATATGGGTTTTTTGTCAGTTTTAAAACCTGCCGGATAGGGGACTGGGGGAAGTGATTTTCTTTCAAACAGGAGGAGTCAGTCTAAAAGTGACTGGGGGATCCTGTGTTATCTTTATAGGTTTAATCTGTCATGTAATCCCCGCCTGTGTAGGAGACTGCAGGGAAGTAATTTTCCAAAAGAACAGGAGGGGTCAGTCTAAATGACTGGTGGATCCTGTGTTATCTATATATAGGTGTTATCGGTCAGTGTAATCCTGCCTGTGATGAGGAGACTGCAGGGAAGTGACCTCTACAGAACAGGAGGGGTCAGTCTATAGTGAATGGTGGATCCTGTGTTATCTATATATAGGTGTTACCTGTCAGTGTAATCCTGTGATGAGGAGACTGCAGGGAAGTAATCTCTACAGAACAGGTGGTGTCAGTCTATAGTGACTGGTGGATCCTGTGTTCTCTATATATAGGTGTTACCTGTCAGTGTAATCCTACTTGTGATGATGAGGAGACTGCGGGGAGGTGATCTCTACAGAACAGTACCACCTAGTGCACTTGCAACCAGCAAGTGTACTGTGCCTTTAAGAATGTTCTGTTACCATCAAGCTGATTGCACTCTTTGTGGTCTGCAACCATCAAGAATCGGTACCACGACCCATTCTTTAAGGGGGACTCCGCCTCACACACCCATCCCTTTTAGTCCTGCTGTCGCCAGCACAGGATGTAAACAGATTGCTGGGCATTTTTTTGTTTCTAGAGAAGTTATTATTTCTTCTACAATTTGTAAGTTGGCTGGAGATGTGCGGAGCCGGAGCGAGCCAGTAAAGCTGAAAATCCTGGTTGCATCATCTTTTCCCCCGGTGCCGCGTGCCCGCCGTGCCAAGTGCTGAGATCATCCCCCTCTCACATTCGCTTCCAAGTCATCTGCGCGGCGCGGAGCGCTCTTTTTTCCCCCTCGTGTTTTTACTCAGTGATTTACTGAACCCACATAAAACTCAAAGAAATAAAAAAAAAGGAGAAAGGAGGAGACGTCTTGATGGATGAGTCTCCTCTCTGGTGAGAAATGTGGAAGCAGAAGACGCCTCTTCTCAGCCAAGAGCGGCGCTCGCTAATGAGAAAGAGACGCGCTGCATGGCCCGGAGCGTCGCGTCAGCACAAAGGGTTCTGCTCGCGGAGCCCGGAGCCCATGTACCAGGACGACCCTGGGCTCTGGAGCATCCTCAGCAGCCTCAACCTAAATATATCCAGGTCTTACTCTCTAGTCACAACCAAAGCTGCACCCAGAAGCCTCCAGGAGTATTGCTCTAGTAACACACAGCAAAGCTCGAGGACTATGGCTTGGCTGCACGGTCTACTGGAGGCTGTGGTGGGCTAAAATTGCAACAGAAGCTCAGACTGCTACTCTGTCCCTCTCCATGCTTTACACAGCAGCTCTGCTCCATTAGCTATAACAGTGACTACAGCTTGGCTGCACGGTCTACTGGAGGCTGTGGTAGGCTAAAACCTGATCTTCAGCTCATGCTGGTGTGCTACCCCTCTCCATGCTTTATACTGCTGCTCTGCCCCTCTCCATGCTTTATACTGCTGCTCTGCCCCTCTCCATGCTTTATACTGCTGCTCTGCCCCTCTCCATGCTTTATACTGCTGCTCTGCCCCTCTCCATGCTTTATACTGCTGCTCTGCCCCTCTCCATGCTTTATACTGCTGCTCTGCCCCTCTCCATGCTTTATACTGCTGCTCTGCCCCTCTCCATGCTTTATACTGCTGCTCTGCTCCATTCGCTATAACAGTGACTTCAGCTTCACTGCACTGTCCACTGGAGGCTGAGGTAGTCTGAAAACTCATCAGAGGCTCATGCTGGTGTGTTATCCCTCTCCCTGCTTTACACTGCAGCTCTGCTCCATTGCCTATATTCAGTGACTCCAGCTTAGCTGCATTGTCTGTTGGAGGCTGAGGTAGTCTAAACACTCATCACAGGCTCATGCTTTATACTGCAGCTGTGCTCCATTGACTATATTCAGTGACTCCAGCTTCGCTGCATTGTCTGTTGGAGGCTGAGGTAGTCTGAAAACTCATCAGAGGCTCATGCTGGTGTGTTATCCCTCCCCATGCTTTACACTGCAGCTCCACTCCATTGGCTATATTCAGTGACTCCAGCTTGGCTGCACTGTCTAGTGGTGAGGTAGTCTGAACACTCATCACAGGCTCATGCTTTAGACTGCAGCTGTGCTCCATTGGCTAGATTCGGTGACTCCAGCTTCACTGCACTGTCTAGTGGAGGCTGAGGTCGTATGAATTCCACCCTTCGTGCTGTGGCTTTGTCTCTCCCTGCTTTACACTGTAGCTCCACTCCATCAGTGACTCCAGCTTGGCTGCACTGTCTACTGGAGGCTGAGGTCGTCTGAATTCCACCCCTCGTGCTGTTGCTTTGTCTCTCCCTGCTTTACACTGCAGCTCCACTCCATCAGTGACTCCAGCTTGGCTGCACTGTCTACTGGAGGCTGAGGTAGTCTGAATTCCACCCCTCGTGCTGCGGCTTTTCCTCTCCCTCCTGCTTTACACTGCAGCTCGGCTTTAGCTCACTACATGGAGAGCTGAGATCTACTCCAGCGCCATTTTCGGGGAGCCTGTGGCAGACGTGTCCGGGGACCTGCTGTCCACAATACAGGAAGGAGAACTGAAGTTATGGGGACTTTATCTACAGTGCGTCCGGGCCCTCTAGATGGCGTGGTCTATCACATGACATCCTGGCGATGGTGTCGGCACCGCGCCCCTCCTCTGCGCCCCGGGGGGCTCCTGGTTTGCATTATGTGTTGCTGCGCTTCACGCGCCGGCGCTCACGCAGATTATTGGGTGTAAATGATGTCTTTAGTGGTTGGGTTCGGTTTAAGAAAGCAACTAACTCCCTGACACTTCTTCATGGATCCCAGACGGGCGAGGCGGCGGCGGCGGCCACCGGGTGGTGCTGTGATTCCACGCACGGTGCGCAGGGCGCGGGGACGCACAATTAGGCTGGTGTCGGGTGATGCCTCTATAAATGACAGCGGATCGGGAGCCTTCAATACAATCATTGTGTTTCCATAGGAAGTCCTCGCAGCAGGACGCAGCTGTACGCCCAGCGCGCCGCCTTAACCCTTCCCCACCAGGCCAGACTGGGTACAATGCGCACCTGGGGGGTGTTGGGTAACACCAGCTTTATCCGAATAGCCATCCTCTACCAGGGCCTCTGAGCTATGCCACCGGCCCCCCAGATAGTCAAGACGATAGCTGGCTTTGCTCTGAACCCTCTGTGCTGCTGTGGGTCTCTGCCATAGCCTACCTACGCGTTTCAAACATGGTTGCACCAGCCATGGGTTGCCCGTCACCTCCATAGGATCACCCCCTGACCACCCACAGAACACTCAGCGATACCCTTGACCACCAGGACAATAACACCGTTCAAGTCCTAGACCTTTCAGCAGGGACAAGGTATCCTCCATATAAACTGGAGCAGCACAGCGACTCTGCTTCCCTGCTGCCCGACAAACTGCTGTGCGGCTGTGCTTCCCTGCTGCCCGACACACTGCTGTGCGGCTGTGCTTCCTGCTGCCCGACACACTGGCTGTGCGGCTGTGCTTCTCTGCCCGCCCGACACAACTGCTGTGCGGCTGTGCTTCCCGACACACTGCGTGCGGCTGTGCTTCCCGACCCCACTGCTGTGCGGCTGTGCTTCCCTGCTGCCCGACACACTGCTGTGCGGCTGTGCTTCCCTGCTGCCCGACACACTGCTGTGCGTCTGTGCTTCTCTGCTGCCCGACACACTGCTGTGCGGCTGTGCTTCCCAGCTGCCCGACACACTGCTGTGCGGCTGTGCTTCCCAGCTGCCCGACACACTGCTGTGCGGCTGTGCTTCTCTGTTGCCCGACACACTGCTGTGCGGCTGTGCTTTCCTCTCTGCCCGAAAACCCCTGCCTGTGCTTCTCTGCTGCCCCGACACACTCTGTGCGGCTGTGCTTCCCCGCTGTCCGACCACACTGGCTGTGCGGCTGTGCTTCCCCGCTGCCCGACACACTGCTGGGGCGGCTGTGCTTCCCCGCTGCCCGACACACTGGCTGTGCGGCTGTGCTTCCCCGCCCGCCCGACACACCTGCTGTGCGGCCCGTGGCCTCCCCGCTGCCCGCACACTGCTGTGCGGCTGTGCCTCTCTGCTGCCCGACACACTGCTGTGCGGCTGTTTCTTCCCTGCTGCCCGACAAACTGCAGTGCGGCTGTGCTTCCCTGCTGCCCGACAAACTGCAGTGCGGCTGTGCTTCTCTGCTGCCCGACACACTGCTGTGCGGCTGTGCGTCTCTGCTGCCCGACACACTGCTGTGCGTCTCTGCTGCCCGACACACTGCTGTGCGGTGTGCTTCCCTGTGCCCGACACACTGCTGTGCTTCTCTGTTGCCCGACACACTGCTGTGCGGCTGTGCCTCACTGCTGCCCGACACACTGCTGTGCGGCTGTGCTTCTCTGCTGCCCGACACACTGCTGTGCTTCTCTGCTGCCCGACACACTGCTGTGCGGCTGTGCTTCCCTGCTGTCCGACACACTGCTGTGCGGCTGTGCTTCCCCGCTGCCCGACACACTGCTGTGCGGCTGTGCCTCCCCGCTGCCCGACACACTGCTGTGCGGCTGTGCTTCCCCGCCCGCCCGACCCCACAGCTGTGCTTCCCCTGCTGCCCGAACACAAATGCTGTGCGGCGGTGCTTCCCCGCTGCCCGACACACAGCTGTGCTTCTCTGCTGCCGACACACTGCTGTGCGGCTGTGCTTCTCTGCTGCCCGACACACTGCTGTGCGGCTGTGCTTCCTCGCTGCCCGACACACAGCTGTGCTTCTCTGCTGCCCGACACACTGCTGTGCGGCTGTGCTTCCCCGCTGCCCGACACACAGCTGTGCGGCTGTTTCTTCTCTGCTGCCCACACATTGCGTGGGCTGTGCTTCCTCGCTGCCCGACACACTGCTGTGTGGCTGTGCTTCCCTGCTGCCCGACACACTGCTGTTTCGGCTTTTGCTTCCCTGCTGCCCGACACACTGCTGTGCGGCTGTGCTTCCCCGCTGCCCGACACACTTCTGTGCGGCTGTGCTTCCCCGCTGCCCGACACACTGCTGTGCGGCTGTGCTTCCCCGCTGCCCGACACACTGCTGTGCGGCTGTGCTTCCCCGCTGCCCGACACACTGCTGTGCGGCCCGTGCTTCCCCGCTGCCCGACACACTGCTGTGCGGCTGGTGCCCTTCCCCGTGCCCGACACACTGCTGTTGCGGCTGTGCCTCCCCGCTGCCCGACACACTGCGTGCGGCTGTGCCTCTCTGCGCCCGACACACTGCTGTGCGGCTGTGTTCCCTGTGGCCCGACACACTGCTGTGCGGCTGTGCTTCCCTGCTGCCCGACAAACTGCAGTGCGGCTGTTTCTTCTCTGCTGCCCGACACACCCGCTGTGCGGGCTGTGCGTCTCTGCTGCCCGACACATGCTGTGCGGCTGTGCGTCTCTGCTGCCCGACACACTGCTGTGCGTCTCTGCTGCCCGACACACTGCTGTGCGGCTGTGCTTCACTGCTGCCCGACACACTGCTGTGCGGGGGTGGGTTCTCTGTTTTCCCGACACAATGCTGTGCGGCTGTGCTTCTCTGCTGCCCGACACACTGCTGTGCTTCTCTGCTGCCCGACACACTGCTGTGCTTCTCTGCTGCCCGACACACTGCTGTGCGGCTGTGCTTCGCTGCTGTCCGACACACTGCTGTCGGCGTTTTTCCCCGCTGCCCGACACACTGCTGTGCGGCTGTGCTTCCCCGCTGCCCGACACACTGCTGTGCGGCTGTGCTTCCCCGCTGCCCGACACACAGCTGTGCTTCTCTGCTGCCCGACACACTGCTGTGCGGCTGTGCTTCCCCGCTGCCCGACACACAGCTGTGCTTCTCTGCTGCCCGACACACTGCTGTGCGGCTGTGCTTCTCTGCTGCCCGACACACTGCTGTGCGGCTGTGCTTCCCCGATGCCCGACACACAGCTGTGCTTCTCTGCTGCCCGATACACTGCTGTGCGGCTGTGCTTCCCTGCTGCCCGACACACTGCTGTGCGGCTGTGCTTCTCTGCTGCCCGACACACTGCTGTGCGGCTGTGCTTCCTCGCTGCCCGACACACTGCTGTGTGGCTGTGCTTCCCTGCTGCCCGACACACTGCTGTGCGGCTGTGCTTCCCCGCTGCCCGACACACTGCTGTGCGGCTGTGCTTCCCCGCTGCCCGACACACTGCTGTGCGGCTGTGCTTCCCTCCTGCCCGACACACGCTGTGCGCTGTGGGTTCCCTGCTGCCCGACACACTGCTGTGCGGCTGTGCTTCCCTGCTGCCCGACACACTGCTGTGCGGCTGTGCGTCCCCGCTGCCCGACACACTGCTGTGCGGCTGTGCTTCCCCGCTGCCCGACACACTGCTGTGCGGCTGTGCTTCCCCGCTGCCCGACACACTGCTGTGCGGCTGTGCTTCCCCGCTGCCCGACACACTGCTGTGCGGCTGTGCTTCACTCCTGTAGTCACAACCCTCCACAGCTTGTAGGGCACCCAAAATACTGGGCCTATGTCCCTTACCCACGGGGTCTGGATAAATTTACGGCTGGCAACCTGTCTCTATATCAGAGGTAGTCACAGCCCCGCCCCGTGTACTGACATCACAGAGAGGTGGTCACAGCCCCACCCCCTGTACTGACATCACAGAGAGGTGGTCACAGCCCCACCCCCTGTACTGACATCACAGAGAGGGTGAAACAGCCCCACCCCCTGTACTGACATCACAGAGGTAGTAACTGCTCCGCCCCCTGTACTGACATCGCTGAGAGGTGTCACAGCCCCGCCCCTGTACTGACATTTACTGAGAGGTGGGTCAACCCGCCCTGTCCCCTGTACTGACATCACTGAGAGGTGGTCACAGCCCAGCCCCCTGTACTGACATCACTGAGAGGTGGTCACAGCCTCGCCGCCTGTACTGACATCACTGAGAGGTGGTCACAGCCCCGCCCCCTGTACTGACATCACTGAGAGGTGGTCACAGCCCCGCCCCTGTACTGACATCACTGAGAGGTGGTCACAGCCCCGCCCCCTGTACTGACATCACTGAGAGGTGGTCACAGCCCCGCCCCCTGCACTGAGGGAGGACACTCTCCAGCACATGGCAGGCCGCGGAGGGTCGGGAGGCCAGGGAGGGCGCTCTCCAGCACATGGCAGGCCGCGGAGGGCCAGGAGGCCAGGGAGGGCGCTCTCCAGCACATGGCAGGCCGTGGAGGGTCGGGAGGCCAGGGAGGGCGTTCTCCAGCACAGGGCAGGCCGCGGAGGGTCGGGAGGCCAGGGAGGGCGCTCACCAGCACAGGGCAGGCTGCGGAGGGTCGGGAGGCCAGGGAGGGCGCTCTCCAGCACAGGGCAGGCCGCGGAGGGTCGGGAGGCCAGGGCGGGCGCTCTCCAGCACATGGCAGGCCGCGGCGGGTCGGGAGGCCTGGGTGGTCGCTCTCCAGCACAGGGCAGGCTGCGGAGGGTAGGGCGCTCTCCAGCATATGGCAGGCCGCGGAGGGTCAGGAGGCCAGGGAGGGCGTTCTCCAGCACATGGCAGGCCGTGGAGGGTCGGGAGGCCAGGGAGGGCGTTCTCCAGCACATGGCAGGCCGCGGAGGGTCGGGAGGCCAGGGAGGGCGCTCTCCAGCACAGGGCAGGCTGCGGAGGGTCGGAAGGCCAGGGAGTACGCTCTCCAGCACATGGCAGGCCGCGGAGGGTCGGGAGGCCAGGGAGGGCGCACTCCAGCATATGGCAGGCCGCGGAGGGTCGGGAGGCCAGGGAGGGCGCTCTCCAGCACATGGCAGGCCGCGGAGGGTCGGGAGGCCAGGGAGGGCGCTCTCCAGCACATGGCAGGCCGCGGAGGGTCGGGAGGCCAGGGAGGGCGCTCTCCAGCATATGGCAGGCCGCGGAGGGTCGGGAGGCCAGGGAGGACGCTCTCCAGCACAGGGCAGGCTGCGGAGGGTCGGGCGCTCTCCAGCACATGGCAGGCCGAGGAGGGTCAGGAGGCCAGGTAGGGTGCTCTCCAGCAAAGGGCAGGCCGCGGAGGGTCAGGAGGCCAGGGAGGACGCTCTCAGACGGGCAGGCGTGGAGGTCGGAGCCAGGAGGGCGCTCTCCAGCACAGGGCAGGCCGCGGAGGGTCGGGAGGCCAGGGAGGACGCTCTCCAGCACAGGGCAGGCTGCGGAGGGTTGGGAGGCCAGGGAGGACGCTCTCCAGCACATGGCAGGCCGCGGAGGGTCGGGGGGCCAGGGATGACGCTCTCCAGCATATGGCAGGCCGCGGAGGGTCGGGAGGCCAGGGAGGGGCTCTCCCGCACATGGCAGGCAGCGGAGGGTTGGGAGGCCAGGGCGGTCGCTAACCAGCACATGGCAGGCCGCGGAGGGTCCGGAGGCCAGGGAGGGCGTTCTCCAGCACATGGCAGGCCGCGGAGGGGCGGGAGGCCAGGGAGGGCGCTCTCCAGCACATGGCAGGCCGCGGAGGGACGGGAGGCCAGGGAGGGAGCTCTCCAGCACATGGCAGGCCGCGGCGGGTCGGGAGGCCAGGGAGGGCGTTCTCCAGCACATGGCAGGCCGCGGAGGGTCGGGAGGCCAGGGAGGGCGTTCTCCAGCACATGGCAGGCCGTGGAGGGTCGAGAGGCCAGGGAGGGCGCTCTCCAGCACATGGCGGTTGCGGAGGGCCGGGAGGCCAGGGAGGACGCACTCCAGCACATGGCAGGCCGCGGAGTGCCGGGAGGCCAGGGAGGGTGCTCTCCAGCACAGGGCAGGCCGCAGAGGGCCGGGGGGCCAGGGAGGGCGCTCTCCAGCACAGGCCGCGGCCAGATTCCTGAGGTGACAGCTTTTAATCACTCCCAGCGTGTCTCTGGTGCCGGCGGCAACGCTCGCAAAAATGTCGAATGCAGCTATTCTTACAGCACAAAGCTGGAGCACGGGCAGGAGCCGCGCAACAAGGATTTTCCAGCACAAGTGCCAAGGTCGTAACGGGCTGGAACAGGCGGGGGGGAGAGCAGCAGCTCTGCTGGCACATACCTCAGGCGGCGTGACACCGGGGGAGGGGGCGCCACCAAATACAATGACACCTGCCCGGAAAGAGGACGCCGCGCTGCTGCGGATGAAGAGGGCGTCCTCCACCAGGGAATACAGCTGGGGCCCAAATATGGTGACTCAGGGGACAAGACCCAGAGGAAGAGGCGCAGATGAGGAGGACGTCCTCCACCAGGGAATATAGTGGGGGGCCCAAATATGGAGACTCGGGGGACAAGACCCAGAGGAAGAGGCGCAGATGAGGAGGACGTCCTCCACCAGGGAATATAGTGGGGGGCCCAAATATGGAGACTCGGGGGACAAGACCCAGAGGAAGAGGCGCAGATGAGGAGGGCGTCCTCCTCCAGGGAATATAGTGGGGGGCCCAAATCTGGAGACTCAGGGGACAGGACCCAGAGGAAGAGGCGCAGATGAGGAGGGCGTCCACCACCACCACCTGGGAATACAGCGGGGGCCCAAATATGGTGACTCAGGGGACAAGACCCAGAGGAAGAGGCGCAAATGAGGAGGGCGTCCTCCACCACCTCTCCCCACCGGGGAATACAGCGGGGGCCCAAATATGGAGACTCAGGGGACAAGAGCCAGAGGAAGAGGCACAGATGAGGAGGACGTCCTCCACCACCACCTGGGAATACAGCGGGGGCCCAAATACGGAGACTCAGAGGACATGACCCCCATGAGGTGATGGGGGTGACCTCCACCGACAAATAAAGGGGGGGAGGCAAACATGGAGACTCGGAGGTCAGTGACCCCTGAGCCAGAAGCTCCTATGATTAGGGCGTTGTCCACCATCCATCCCCCACCTTGGAATAGAAGGGGGGCCCAAATATGAAGAGGACGGTATCAGCAGCATCATTTCTTGATCTCTTAGATGCCGTGGACGCGTTTGCTAGACGAAAGGGAGTAAACTGCTGGGACTGGGGAGCAGCAGGTGCCGTCAGTAACTGACGCTCCATAACTCTACCGGCATCGTGACGCCATATGTCCATAAGGGGTTAGAGACTGGTAAACAAACATTCTTACCGATATTTCTGTTCTGATTTTCAAAGATACAGCAGGTTATCTCCCCTTCTCCTTTACACATTGTTCTCTAGACTACCGACCGCCTCTGTACTGAAGCCGCAGAGCCCCTTCCTGCTGATGACGCCGCTGCTAGAGCACAGAAGTGGTCTGCAACCATCTGTACACAAGCTGGTGAGATAACCTGCTGTATCTTTAAAAAAACATACCTGTGTTTGCAAACAAGGTTTATTTATCTTCAGATTTATAGCTAACCAATGAGATGGAAACACCCTTTAGTACTTATCCGAGATTGTTACAGTTGTATCCAGGGTAGACAATGCTCTGGGCTCCTCGCTGAGACAGTTACCTGCGCTGATACATTGTAACAAACTATCAGAACAGAAGGAAGCTTTGTGCCGCTGCTGTTTTGACCTCACAGAGTTTTTTTTTCTACAGAGGGATCAGGGACAGAAGTGCAAAGCTTATTAGAATGCGGCAGAGCTGTCGCCTGCATACGCCGGAGGCTGCACGGACGTCCACAGGTTTCTATGGGAGGATTTCACAGATTGAATTTTTTATTTTTTTTACTTTTACAAAAATTTCTCAGTATTCAATGAAATGTAACAAAACCCACATCTAGATCCCTAATCAACTGCAGATTTGCCCCTGTGTGCAGTGATAAACACCGGCCACTGAGTGGCGCTATATGGGGCACTTTATGGCTCCTGCCTGGTGGCTTTTTCTGGATCAAGGAGTCTGCAATTAAAAATTTCAGGTAATATCCAGATTAAAAAAAAATATATATATATACTGTAGTTTTCCTACTGCCCACTAGGGTGCGTGGAATAGACTGACACCTACTGTTCTACACAGCTCACTTTTCAGCTCTGCTGTGAAGGCTGAAAGTTATAAAAAACAGTCAACCAAGAAGGGTGGAAGGGTATCAGTTTAATGACCGGTATCAGTGTACTGCTGGAGACTAGATAGGCAGGACTTTAACAGTGACAGTACCATCTGTAAGAGGGTAATATTGTTGTAAGGGTCATTCCATTACCCCTAGTTATAAGGGCTACACCACTGACAATAAAAATGGGGAGAGTGTATACCCACTTCTACTGGCTGAATAATATCACTATCATGTTATACTGCTGGAGAATAGAAAGGCAGGACTGTAATAATTACAATACCAGAGGAGAAATTGTACACCCGCTTGTATCAGATAAGTAATATAATTATCATATTATACTGCTGGAGACTAGATAGGCAGGACTGTAACACTGACAATGCAAGAGGAAAAGACTGTATACCACTTGTATCAGATAAGTAATACAATTATCATATTGTACTGCTGGAGACTAGAAAGGCAGGACTGTAACACAATGCCAGAGGAAAGATTGTATACCCACTTGTATCAGATAAGTAATATATTTATCCTATTATACTGCTGGAGACCAGATAAGCAGGACTTTAACACTGACAATGCCAGAGGAAAAAGATTGTATACCCACTTGTATCAGATAAGTAATATATTTATCATGATATACTGCTGGAGACCAGATAAGCAGGACTATGACAGAAAGGTAATTGCATACTCACTTCTAATAGGTGAGTGATATAATTTTCTTCGAGGCCTCGTTATAATAACTGAAGAGTAAGTCCTTTGTATTGCTGAAGACCAGATAGGCAGGACTACAACACTGGCAGTAGCAGAGAGGAGACTATTTATTTTTATACACGTTTCTATGAGTAGTATCATTAACATGTTATACTGCCAGAGACTAGATAAACAGGACTTTAACACCGATACCAGATGGGAGATTGTATACCCACTTGTATTAAATGAGTAATATCATTATCATACTATATTGTTGGAGACTAGATAACCAGGACAATACCACCAACAGTACCAGAGGAGAGAATGTATATCCACTTCTATCAGCTGAGTAATACCTGTATCTTAGATATAATAACTGAAGAATAAGTCTTTTGTGCTGCTTGAGACTAGATAGGCTATGTTACAACATTGGCAGTAGAATGGAGACTATATAATTGTATACACCCATCTGTTAGTTAAGTAATATCATTATCCCAGAGAGACAAACAGAATAATGAATATTAAGTCTCCTGCAGTGCAGTAGACTAGATAAGCAGGAATATAATACTGAGAGTAGCAGAGGGGAGATTGTATATACACTTCTATTAGCTAAGTAATATCACTATCATATGATACTGATGGAGACTAGAAAGGCATGACTACTATACTGACAGTAATACGTATAATGATGACATAGTATAATCCTAGAGGTAGGGTTATAATAACTGAGTAGTATGTATATTGTAGTGCTGGAGACTAGATAGACAGGACTATAATGATGACATAGTATAATCCTAGAGGTAGGGTTATAGTAACTGAGCAGTATGTATCAGATGAGTAGTAGAAAATGTATATTGTACTGCTGGAGACCAGATAGGCAAGACTATAATGATGACATAGTATAATCCTAGAGGTAAGGTTATAATAACTGAGTAGTATGTATATTGTAGTGCTGGAGACTAGACAGGCAAGGCTACAACACTGGCAGTAACAGAGGGGAGATTATATACTTGTATATACCCTTCTATCAGATGAGTAGTAGAGAATATATATTGTACTGCTGGAGACTAGACAGGCAGGACTACATATCTGATAGCCAAGTAGACTTTATACAAATCCTGCTGTTTTACTGTATGTCAGAGAAAGTCTTGTATGTATAATTCTTAGGTCTCATCATGGCCTCCACTCGGTGTGACTATAGGGGGCGTAGTGGTACCAGTAATACCCAGGCCCTGGTGCCTGTCACATAGGAAGACACCAGCAGTCTATACTGCACTTGTCAGGTGTGTGTGTGTGTGGGGTGGGGGGGGGGGGGGCCGATGTAGATTTTGTATCTGGCCCAGGGGCTTCAAGTAACTCTACCGTCTCCCCTTCTCCACCCTGCAGATTGTACGAGACCCCCGTATGGCAGCCACTGAGATGTATGAAGAAAAGTGATCACTTTGGATGTGACCGATTCCATTGAATGCAGAACCAATAACAAATACAGACAAGCTACAAACTTGACGTCAGCCGTATATGAAGTCTGCAAAACTGGGGTAATCCCCCTGGGCACAGAGGGCACTGATCGTAACTGCAAGACTGCAGCAATACATATGACAGATACACAAACCATATCCCGGAGGAGAGCACGAAATACGGCAAGAAAAGCAGAAGCAACAGAGACCAGCAATCGCTAAAGTAAGAGTGTCAAATATACAACATAAAAGACATAGAACCAGAGGCAGCAAAAATATCAAAAACATACCAAAGAAATAAATCATAGAAACACAAGAAGGAATAAAGCTAAAATATCTAAGGGCAGAAACGCGTCGCTTCCTCATTGAAAATTCTGCACTTCCCAACACGGAATATCAGCGAGGAGACGAGCCGGACTACCCGAGTATAGAACAATATACTTTCTTATTATCGGCACCTAAAATGCCTCAAAGACCCAACGTGTCAATCCTTTGTAGGCGCGAACGTTACTGCTCGTGTAAAAATCAGTGTTGTCAGAATAACGCTGCTGATTTTACATAGGGAACAGTGTAAATCAGTTTAAGGTCAGATTGGATGCGTTCAACCTGCTGTGAACAGACCCAAAACAGCAAAGGATAAGACAAAATAATATTAATATAAAACAAATCAATAATATAAACAAAAAATATATTTAAAAAGTCTAAATAAAATATCTATAAATGTATTAAAAAAAAAAATGAAAATGTAAAAAAATTATATACACAGAAAATGGACACAAAATAAAAATTTAAAAAGTATTAAAAAATAAATAAAAGTAAAAAAAAATGAGAGAATAAAAATATAAACCAATAAAAAAACGTATAAAATATATAAAAACGTAAAAAACACAAAAAAAAATAAAAACAGATAAAAAAAAGCAATAAAATATATAAACATAAAGAATACAAAATAATATAAACCAATAAAAACATAAACTATCTAAAAACGTAAAGAATAAAAAATCTAAACCGGTAAAAAAACATAAAATGTATAAAAAAAAAAATGTAAAGACTAAAAAATTTATGTAAACTGATATAAAAAAAAATATATAAAAAAACGTAAAAGAATAAAAAAATTATATGAACGGATAAGATACATAAAAACATAAAAAAATAAACTGATAAACCATAAAATATATAAAAATGTAAAGAAAAAAATATAAACCGATAAAAAAATAAACATAAAAGTATCAAAAAAATTATATAAATATAATTATATAAATGTAAAAATATAAAGGATACAAATACAACTTTGTTTCCTTTATATTTTTCCTTTCTTATATTTAGAAATGTAATAATATATATATATATATATATATATATATATATATAATATTTATTATATATTTAATAATTTATAATAATCAATGTATTTAATAATAATTAGAACAATCTTCTGTATGTAGTATAAAATAAATAATAGATAACATAAATGTCAAATAAAAAAGAAAGAATATAAACATAAAACATAGCAAAAAAACATTAAAAAAAAGTCTAAACGGTAAACGGAAAATACCATCAGATTCTGTTATAAAATCCAACCGGTATATTACAATCTTTTTTTTTTTTGCATGGATTTTGTGCGGATTTCGGCCCACATAGAACACTGCTATAGCCTCCATTTTCCGGTGGATTATAGAACATGTTCTAAGTTTTTATGATCTGGTTTTGGATTTCATATCCGACCTCGGCTGTGTAGGCGACAGCGTGGATTTTCTATTGCGGTCTATGGGGATGATTTACAGTCGGATTTTCTGCAGATTCTAAATACCGAATCCACATAAAACCAGCGGCGTGCAGACAAGGCCAGAGAAATAACTAGATTTCATCACTATACTTTGCAAGAGACACTTGACACATCCTTCCAGTCTGTAGTCAGACGTGCTGGTGAAGGATCTGCTCTGTGTGAACATACAATTTTCGATATGTGTTTGGATCCGTCTGTTGGACCCTAAATGGCCCTGAACACGTATCTAATAATGTGTAGTGTGATTTACATTGCTTTTAATATGAAACATGCACCGAAATTTCAGACAAGTGATCGCCGATGCGTCTCACTGGGTCTTTCTGATGCGTCTCACTGAGTCTTTCAGATCCGTTCCAAGAATTGACATGACAATTCTTGGAACGGATCTGAAAGAGGCAGCAGGATCCCTATAATAACCTATAGGGTGTGATCCAGCTGCATCCAGTACGTACCCAAACACACAGCTGCAAGTTGGATACGTGTTGGATGCGATTTTCAGCTTCAACACAGATCCAAATCCGCCGTGTGACCGTCCCCTTAGGGATTGTTCACACGGCTTATTATGATACTATTTTCGAAGCGGTTTTCAGAGCCTTTCCGTTCCCAAAACAGCATCAAAATCTCGCCTGAAACGCGCTTCTTCAGAAGAGGCTTGAGACGCGTTTCTCGGCGCGTTTTTGGACGAGGTTTTGAACACTGTTTTCACCCATACAAATTAATAGCCAGGTCAAAAAACGCACCTAAAAAACGCTCCAAAAACACGGAAAAAAAAACCGCGCCGAAAAACGCTCCAAAAACACGGAAAAAAAACGCGCCGAAAAACGCTCCAAAAACACAGAAAAAAACGCGCCGAAAAACGCTCCAAAAACACGGAAAAAAAAACGCGCCGGAAAACGCTTCAGGAGTTGACATGACACTTCTTTCTCAGCTTCCAAAGAAGCGTGGAAAAACCTCATGTGTGAACTACAATCAATGAAATGAACTGGGGGCGTTTTGGACGCTATCTTGGGCGCGAAAATGCTCCAAAAACTGCGTTCAAATAAGCTGTGTGAACATATCCTTAGGCTAAGTTCACACGGCTTAAATTGTGATGTATTTCCCCCCGTATTTTGTAGTGTGCTCAATACGGGGCGAAATGCGCCCCAGCATTACGCTAATCCACAGCTCTCATAGAGAACTATGGATGACGTCTCCTCTCCCCGCCCGCACAATACGGCGAGCGGGGAGAGAAGTGACAGGTCAATTACTAGCGCCGAATATGCGCCGTGGATAATGAATGTCTATGGGGCCGGGGGATCGGCGCGAGCTCTCGAACACATGGCGTAATGGTGGGGTGTAATGACGCCCCGCAATTGTGCCGTGTGAACTTAGCCTTGAAAGCTATTGGTTGATTCGAAAAAAAAACTAGAGGGGGATAGGTTCTAAAATCATGGGTGTGTGAAGGTCAAAAAGGGTGCATCTTGGTCATTGATAGGTTAATTTTAAAGACTATTGCAGTTTGATAGGTTGATTTAAATAAAGCATTGACCATGTTTGAAGACTGTGTCCTTCTCACTACTGTTTTACACCTCTGCTGGTTGTTATTGTCACCTATCACACTGTTACACGGCTGTATGAAAATCTTTAATAAAATTGATATGAGTAAATAAAGCATTGAAAAAACTGATTCGAAAAACGCATGTAAAAAAACGCACGCAAAACGCATCCAAAAAACGCGTTTTTTTTTGGATCCGCTTTTTGGATGCAGTTTTCTCTGGTTAAAAATGGGTCCGTAAAATGGATCCAAAACGCCGTGTGAACGCAGCCTTATTCTGTTTATAAAAGGATAAAAATAAACACAAGATAAAAAAAATTAAAAATTAATAAAAAATTTAAAATAAATAGTAGAAGCTGGAGATAAAATTTATAAAAATATAAAGGTACCAATAAAAAAATAAAAAAAAGAATTAAAAGTAAAATAATAAACAAAATTTTAAATCTAAAAATAAATGTAAAAAAATTCAAATCTATGGAACGCGATCCGTCATGATAATGGGTTTCCTGCTCCTCTGACCAGCTGCTCCCACTGTGGGGAGTCCGCTAACTCGGGGGGCACAGATGGGTCCAGCTGCAACAGATGACTCGCAAAAAAAAATACAAAATTTCGGCGTGTCCCTTTGGGAGAGCGTATCGGAGGCGGCGGTAAACTCTCCGGAGCCGGGGGGGGGGAAGGGGGGGGGATGTGTGAATGAAATATTACTCCAGCAGACGCGGGTAAAGCCCCCATTTTGTACCAATATTTTATCTCGCCGTTAGAGGGTGAAAGGGCAACGATTGTGCGATTATCGGGCGCGACTCCCCCCGTGTTCTCTACATTGAGATTTGTGTTGTGCTTATTCTCTAATCAGCCGACGCGGGACCTGAGCCTTTTCAAGTCCTCACATGATTTGTAGCCGTCTGCTTCTCATAAAAGGAAAAAATCGGGCCGGGGATAATGAGGAACAGAGTGCCCCCCTCCGGTGCTACGGACGATCCCCAAATGTGTGTTCAGAGTAACACAAGGCCGGGGAAGGGGACACCTAACTCACTGATGACTGCTGGAGGGGCCCCTATGGGTGCGGGCCCGCACTTGGGGCTCATTCTCTTCATGGGGTGTCCAGTAATATTTCTCAGCCTAGCTGTGTTGTAATAACAGTAACAGGAGCATAATAAAAACTAGGGTGAAGATCACCCCCACACCCCCACCCTCCCATATTGTGATTTTGGTGACTTAAAGGGCGCCTCCACCTACAAACGATGACCCTCTGTTACCGGTCATGTGAAATACTGATGCTGGTATCATCATGTTGCTTCATTATCGGGACATGAGGTTGTCACAGCCCCGCCCTCATAACCAAAATCAGGAAGTAAGAATATAATCATCGTGCTTAAAGGGCAACTCCATCTAAAAAACGATGACCCTCTGTTACCGGCCATATGAAATATTGATGCTCATGTCATCATGTTGCTTCATTATCGGGACAGGAGGTTGTCACAGCCCCGCCCGCAAAACCAAAAACAGGAAGTAAGATAATAATCATCGTGCTTAAAGGGAAACTCCATCTACAAATGATGACCTTCTGTTACCAGCCATATGAAATACTGATGCTGGTATCATCAAGATGCTTCATTATCGGGACATGAGGTTGTCACAGCTCCGCCCTCATAACCAAAATCAGGAAGTAAGAATATAATCATCGTGCTTAAAGGGCAACTCCATCTACAAACGATGACCCTCTGTAACCGGTCATGTGAAATACTGATGCTGGTATCATCATGTTGCTTCATTATCGGGACATGAGGTTGTCACAGCCCCGCCCTCATAACCAAAATCAGGAAATAAGATTATAATCATCGTGCTTAAAGGGCAACTCCATCTACAAACGATGACCCTCTGTTACCGGCCATATGAAATATTGATGCTCATGTCATCATGTTGCTTCATTATCGGGACATGAGGTTGTCACAGCCCCGCCCTCATAACCAAAATCAGGAAATAAGATTATAATCATCATGTTTAAAGGGAAACTCCATCTACAACTGATGACCTTCTGTTACCAGCTATATGAAATACTGATGCTGGTATCATCAAGATGCTTCATTATCAGGACAGGAGGTTGTTACAGCCCCGCCCTCATAAACAAAGTCAGAAAATAAGAGTATAATCATCGTGCTTAAAGGGCAACTCCATCCCAGGCAGGTAACAATGAGGATATGATTGACTACCACTGCCGTGATCCTTTATAACAAGGGGTGGACAATGGAGACCTTATGAGAGAAGACTGTAAACAAGAGGGCGGGGCCGTGGCAACCTCTCCCTTATTGTCAGGTTACATATGACAGGGGCGGGGCCCTGACAACCTCTCCCTTATTGTCAGGTTACATATGACAGAGGCGGGGCCGTGACAACCTCTCCCTTATTGTCAGGTTACATATGGCAGGGGCAGGGCCGTGACAACCTCTCCCTCATTTTCAGGTTACATATGGCAGGGGCGGGGCCGTGACAACCTCTCCCTCATTGTCAGGTTACATATGACAGGGGCGGGGCCGTGACAACCTCTCCCTTATTGTCAGGTTACATATGACAGGGGCGGGGCCGTGACAACCTCTCCCTTATTGTCAGGTTACATATGACAGGGGCGGGGCCGTGACAACCTCCCTTATTGTCAGGTTACATATGACAGGGGCGGGGCCGTGACAACCTCTCCCTTATTGTCAGGTTACATATGACAGGGGCGGGGCTGTGACAACCTCTCCCTTATTGTCAGGTTACGTATGGCAGGGGCGGGGCCGTGACAACCTCTCCCTTATTGTCAGGTTACATATGACAGGGGCGGGGCTGTGACAACCACTCCTGTTTTTTTAAGCCGCCTCTGTAACCAAAGGGTAAATTTCTCTGAGCTGTATGCCGGTTGGAGATGCTTTCTGAGTTCAAGGCCTGAGGATCCATTGAGGATGAGGGATGAATACTTGGGTGGACATTTCCTTTAATTATCCTGATTAGGGAACCCCCTGAGAGCATATTTGTGGCTGCGGGAAACGCGTGAGAACCATCCTCGCTATCAAAGTGTGAAAACTTTGCAAATCACCTGAAATCATAAGGAAATTGATCCTGGTGGTGATTCCGCCTGTCACTGCTCATTTCTGGCCGGAGGGGAGACGCCGGGAAGTTCCCCTCCAGCCGCGTTTAGGTTACCGGAGACGCCCCCAGGAAAAATAATATCATTATAAAGGAAAAAGGGATATTAACCCCCCGCACGCCGGACACAATTACCCAATGACATTCCTGCGCTTCCAGAGACAAAATTATGGACGGGTGAAGAAAAGCTCTAGAAAACTGCTCCGACCGCGCCCCGGACACCCACAGATTACATTACAGATTCTCACAGCCATGTGTGATAGAGGGTGAGATATAGGGTCCTGTATGAGAGAGGGTGAGATATAGGGTCCTGTATGAGAGAGGGTGAGATATAGGGTCCTGTATGAGATAACAGCCTACATGTGTGATAGAGGGTGAGATATAGGGTCCTGTATGAGAGAGAGGGTGAGATATAGGGTCCTGTATGAGAGAGAGGGTGAGATATAGGGTCCTGTATGAGAGAGAGGGTGAGATATAGGGTCCTGTATGAGAGAGAGGGTGAGATATAGGGTCCTATATGAGAGAGGGTGAGATATAGGGTCCTGTATGAGAGAGGGTGAGATATAGGGTCCTGTATGAGAGAGAGGGTGAGATATAGGGTCCTGTATGAGAGAGGGTGAGATATAGGGTCCTGTATGAGAGAGAGGGTGAGATATAGGGTCCTGTATGAGAGAGGGTGAGATATAGGGTCCTGTATGAGAGAGGGTGAGATATAGGGTCCTGTATGAGAGAGAGGGTGAGATAAAGGGTCCTGTATGAGAGAGAGGGTGAGATATAGGGTCCTATTTGAGAGAGTGTGAGATATAGGGTCCTGTATGAGAGAGAGGGTGAGATATAGGGTCCTGTATGAGAGAGAGGGTGAGATATAGGGTCCTGTATGAGAGAGGGTGAGATATAGGGTCCTGTATGAGAGAGGGTGAGATATAGGGTCCTATATGAGATAATGGCCTACATGTGTGATAGAGGGTGAGATATAGGGTCCTGTATGAGGTAAGGGCCTACATGTGTGATAGAGGGTGAGATATAGGGTCCTGTATGAGAGAGGGCGAGATATAGGGTCCTGTATAAGAGAACAGTCTACATGTGTGATAGAGGGTGAGATATAGGGTCTTGTATGGGATAACAGCCTACATGTGTGATAGAGGGTGAGATATAGGGTCCTATATGAGATAATGGCCTACATGTGTGATAGAGGGTGAGATATAGGGTCCTGTATGAGATAATGGCCTACATGTGTGATAGATGGTGAGATATAGGGTCCTGTATGAGAGAGAGGGTGAGATATAGGGTCCTGTATGAGAGAGTGGGCGAGATATAGGGTCCTGTATGAGAGAGTGGGCGAGATATAGGGTCCTGTATGAGAGAGTGGGCGAGATATAGGGTCCTGTATGACAGAACAGTATACATGTGTGATAGAGAGAGAGAGGGTGAGATATAGGGTCCTGTATGAGAGAGAGTGAGATATAGGGTCCTGTATGAGAGAGAGTGAGAGATATAGGGTCCTGTATGATAGAGGGTGAGATATAGGGTCCTGTATGAGAGAGAGAGGGTGAGATATAGGGTCCTGTATGAGAGAGAGAGGGTGAGATATAGGGTCCTGTATGAGAGAGAGAGGGTGAGATATAGGGTCCTGTATGAGAGAGAGAGAGGGTGAGATATAGGGTCCTGTATGAGAGAGAGGGTGAAATATAGGATGCTGTAGGAGAGAACAACCTACATGTGTGATAGATACCGAGATATAGGGTCCTGTATGAGATAAGAGCCTACATGTGTGATAGAGGGTGAGATATAGGGTCCTGTATGAGATAAGAGCCTACAGGGGGGAGAGAGGGTGAGATATAGGGTCCTGTAAGAGAGAGAGGGTGAGATATAGGGTCCTTTATGAGAGAACAACCTACATGTGTGATAGAGGGTGAGATGTAGGCCATTTTTCATACGGGCCCCCAAACTCCCACCCCATCACACATTGTAGGAGGCCATTAAACTCATACAGGACCCTATATGTGTGATAGAGGGTGAGATTAGGTCCGTTTAAGATAAGAACCTACATGTTGATGGGGGGTGAGAATAGGTCCTGCATGAGAGGAGGGTGAGATATAGGTCCCTGAATGAGAGAGAGAGAGGGTGAGATATAGGGTCCTGTATGTGAGAGAGAGAGGGTGAGATATAGGGTCCTGTATGAGAGAGGGTGAGATATAGGGTCCTGTATGAGACAACAACCTACATGTGTGATAGAGGGTGAGATATAGGGTCCTGCATGAGAGAGAGAGGGTGAGATATAGGGTCCTGTATGAGAGAGAGGGTGAGATATAGGGTCCTGTATGAGAGAGGGTGAGATATAGGGTCCTGTATGAGAGAGAGGGTGAGATATAGGGTCCTGTATGGGATAACAGCCTACAGTGTGAAGAGGTGAGAAAATAGGGTCCTTTTAAAATGAGATAATGGCCTACATGTGTGATAGAGGGTGAGATATAGGGTCCTGTATGAGATAATGGCCTACATGTGTGAGAGATTGAGAGATATAGGGTCCTGTATGAGAGAGAGTGAGATATAGGGTCCTGTTTGAGAGAGAGGGTGAGATATAGGGTCCTGTTTGAGAGAGGGTGAGATATAGGGTCCTGTATGAGAGAGAGAGGGTGAGATATAGGGTCCTGTATGAGAGAGAGGGTGAAATATAGGATGCTGTATGAGAGAGAGTGAGAATAGGGTCCTATATGAGAGAGGGTGAGATATAGGTCCCTATATAGATAATGGCCTACATGTGTGATTTGAGGGTGAGATATAGGGTCCTGGGAAAGAGGTTAAGGGCCTTTCTGTGTGATAGAGGGTGAGATATAGGGTCCCGTATGAAGAGGGCGAGAATAGGGTCCCGTATAAGAAACATCTAATGTTGATAGGGTGAGAATAGGGTCTTGTTGGGGTAACACCACTGTTTGGGGTAGAGGGTGAGATATAGGGTCCTATTAGATAATGGGCCTACATGTTGGGTAGAGGGGGAAATAGGGCCGTAGAATAATGGCCTACATGTGTGATAGATGGTGAGATAAGGTCCTGATGAGGGAGGGGGAGATATAGGGTCCTGTATGAGAGATGGGGGGTATAGGGTCCTGTATAGAGGGGTGGGGGAGAAAAGGGTCCTGTAAGAAAGTGGCGAGATTAGGGTCCGTATACAGAAAAGTAAACATGTTGATAGAGAGAGAGAGGGGGAATGAGGGCCTGTATGAGAAGAGTGAGATATAGGTCCAAAGGAGGACAGAGAGATATAGGGCCTGTATGATAGAGGGTGAGATATAGGGTCCTGTATGAGAGAGAGAGGGGGAGATATAGGGTCCTGTATGAGAGAGAGAGGGTGAGATATAGGGTCCCCGTATGAAGAGAGAGGGTGAGAAAATAGGGACTGTAAGAAGGGGAGAGGGTGAAAATAGGGGCCTGTATGAGAGAGAGGGTAAATATAGGATGCTGAGGAAGAAAACTAATGTGGATAGATACCGAATAAGGGGGCCTTATGAGATAAGACCTCAGTTGATAGAGGGGGAATATAGGGTCCTGTATGGAAAAAGGCCCTACAGTGTGATAGGGTGAATATAGGGTCCTGTAAGAAGAGAGGGGTGGATATAGGGGCCCCTTTTTGAGAGAACAAACCCACATGTGTATAGAGGGTAATGTAGGCCCTTACTCATACAGGACCCATATCTCACCCTTATCACACATGTAGGCTCTTATCTCATACAGGACCCCATATTTGATAGAGGGGGATATAGGGGCTTATGAGAAAGATCCTAATGTTGATAGAGGGGGAGATTAGGTCAGCATGAGAGAGAGGGGTGAGATATGGAGAGAGAGAGAGGGGAGATATAGGGTCCCCGAGGAAAAGGGGAGATATAGGCCCTTTTGAGACAACAACCACCCCGTGTGATAGAGGGTGAGATATGGGTCCGCATGAGGAGAGAGGGTGAGAATAGGGGCCTGATGAGAGAGAGGGTGAGATATAGGGGCCTGTATGAGAGAGGGGAGATCATAAGGTCCCCTTTTGAGAGAAGGGTAGATATAGGGTCCTGTATGAGAGAGGTGAGAATAGGGGCCTGTATAGAGAGAAGGGTAAATAGGGGCCTGTATAGAAGGGTGAGATATAGGGGCCTGATGAGAGAGGGGGAGATATAGGGTCCCCATGAGACAAAAACCTACATTTGATAAGGGTAGATATAGGGTCCTGCATGGAGAGAGAGGGTAGATTAAGGGGCCTTATGAGAGAGGGGAGATATAGGGTCCTGTATGAGAAAACAACCCACATGTGTGTAGAGGGGAGAATAGGGTCCTGTATGACAGAATAGAGGGCGAGATTAAAAGGGCCGTATGTGTAAGGCCACATGTGTGATAGAGGGGGAGATATAGGGGCCCCCCTGAGAGAGAGAGGTGAGATATGGGTCCTGTATGAGAGAGAGGGGAAATAGGGTCCTTAGAGAGGGGGGTGAGATATAAGGCCTGTATAGAGAGAGGGTGGATATAGGGTCCTGTATGAAGAGGGTGAGATAAGGGCCTGTATGAGAGAGAGAGGGGGAGATATAGGGGCCCCGTATGAGAGAGGGTGAATATAGGGTCCTGTATGAGAGAGGGTGAATAAGGGTCCCCCTATGAGACAACAACCTACATGTGTGATAGGGGTGGAATATAGGGCCGCTGAGAGGAGAGGGTGAGATATAGGGTCCCCGTATGAAGAGGGTGAATATAGGTCCTGTATGAGACAACAACCCACATTTTGATAGAGGGTGAGATATAGGGGCCTGATACAGAGATAAGGGGGAGATATAGGGCCTGAGTGCTAAAGCCTACTTGTGAAAGAAGGGTGAAAATAGAGGAAAAGCCATGGACCTCCATGAAGGAGCATGTCCTGTGTAGTCTGGGACATTGCTCTGCGCATGCGCCGCATTTTCTATATGATCTTGGGAGGGAGCTCTGCATGTTCTACATCTGAGCTCCTATGTAGTCAAGGACGGCTCTGCAATGATCTGTGGACCAGTACTACAACCCCCAGCATACCCTGACTGGCTGCAGATGATTGCTCCTTATCCCTCCAGCACAGATGATCGGTTCCAGGAAATTCACCTGTCTGCCCGGCGGATTCTGAGAGGCCACTGATCTCTGTCCCAGTTTCCTCGTGTTGCTGAGGGGCGGTTTTGTTACAAGGACGCAGCGCAGGGATCTGTTACTGGTGGATTCATTACTCAGCGCCGCTCTAATGCTGTAAATCCAGATTTATAAATACCCCGAGTGTCATCTACAGAGAGGATCATTTCCATCTATTCTGCAGAGCGACAGAAACCTGCAGTGGGGACAAGACGGAGAACATCATCATCATCATCATCACATAACACTATAATGCCCCGACTGCCCAGAACATAGAACCAGCCTTATCAGCCACATGGGTCAATCCCAAATCTCCATCCCATTAGTGTCTATGGGGGAAACATTCTGGAGGTGTTTTCTGGACAGCACCTACAGCAACCAAATGCCTCCAAATTATATGGGGTTAGGGTTAAGCTGCTAACCTTACTCACCCTAAGACCATGTTCACAAGGCTTATTTTGGGACAGATTTCGTTCCGTAGTGCGCGAATTACGGGCTGGAATCCATCCCAGTCATTACGGTAATCCACAGGTCTCATAGAGAACTATGGCTTCCGTCTCCTCTCCCCGCTTGCGAAATATGGCGATCGGGGAGAGAGAAGTGACATGTCAATTATTCACGGCGCATACGCGCCGCTAGTAATGAATATCTATGGGGCCGGTGAGCTCCCTGCCCCCGCTGCACAGCACACGGCGTAATTGCGGGCGAAATCCTTCCCCGCAATTAAGCCGTGTGAACATAGCCTAACTCCTAACTTTACTAACCCTAATCATAACTCCAACCCTAACTCCTACCCTTACTAGCCCCAACGCTAATCCTACTAACCCAAACCCTTCACCTTACTAACCCTAACTCCAACCATAATTACTAAACCGAACCCCTAACCTTGCTAAACCTAATCCTAATTTCAACCCTAACTCCTAACCTTACTAGCCCCAACCCTACTAACCCAAACCCGTCACCTTACTAACTCTAACTCCAACCATAATTACTAAATCGAACCCTTAACCTTACTAACCCTAATCCTAACTCCAACCCTAACCCTTAAGTCTAATACTAGCCCTAAAAACTAACCGTTAAACTAATCCCTAATCCTAACCCTACATCTAGCCCCTAACCCTAGCCCAGAACCCGTAACCTAACCCAACTAGCCCTACACACTAACCCTTAAACTAAATCCTGATCCTAACCCTCTAACTCTATTTAGCCGAACATAAATTTAACTCCTAAATCTAACCCCTAATCCTACTAACCAACACCCAGCTGTTAACCCTACTAATTCAAACCCTACCTCCTAATCCTACTAGTCTCTGAGCCTAATCCTAAAACAACTAGCCTCTAACCCTCAGCCTTAGCCCTAGCCCTAACCCCCAACCCAACTATCAATAAACCTAACCTCTCGCCCCCAACCTTAACGTCTCATCCTCACGCCTGACCGTCATCCCAACTCCGCTAACCTCCAAACCTCTAAACCTAAACCCTTACCTTATACCCAACCCTGCTAACCCCCGAACCTAAATCTAAACCTATACCTGACCCCCAACCTTAAACCTAACCCTTTACCTTAAACCCAACCCTGCTAACCTCCGAACCTAAACCTATACCTGACCCCTAATCCCTTACCTTAAACCCAACCCTGCTAACCTCCGAACCTAAACCTATACCTGACTCCTAACCCCTTACCTTAAACCCAACCCTGCTAACCTCCGAACCTAAATCTATACCTGACCTCTAACCTTAAACCTAACCCCTTAAGTTAAATCCAATTCTGCTAACCTCCGAACCTAAATCTATACCTGACCTCTAAACTTAAACCTAACCCCTTAAGTTAAATCCAACCCTAATCCCAATTTATGGGACATTTTTTATCCTCAAATTCCAGCAAAACTTGGTTTGGTTCCAATCTGACTTAAATTGTTGATATTCAGGTAGAACTTATCTCTGATCCAAACTGTTCTCCACCGGTCCTTACAGGGGCCGACCACCAAGAAAGAAACTCTTGTGACCAAGTGACCATCGATGAATCTTCCTCTATAGTCCAACCTCTAAGATGTCCATGAATTATTTCCTTCAGACGTTATTCTCTACGTTCTTCTTCTATTATAATGAGCTTCTGCAGAATGGAGAAAACCCTTGTGGTGTCGCTCTTCACCCGGGCACGGTCGTATTACAGGTCGTGTAGGTCATGATAAGACTCCGAGCTGCATCTGTGACTGATCTATGGGGGGTTTCTGGGACATACGACCTATTTTATGTACAATACAGACATTTAGGTGACACTTTCCTGAACCTACAAGACTCCAGGACATGGAAAGAGAAGAAGCTGAGGGGAGGGGGGCACATACTTTCTACGGCCGCTCAGAGAAGGAAGATCTCTATTATCCTGTACAGCAACATTTATCAAATAACGATGAAAAGCAAATCAGAGCCGAGGAGGCTCCGAGCAAAGTCACAGAGGAACCATTACAGGGACCGCGAGGATTACACACAACATCCCAAAAACAGATCTCTATCAGGGGAGCAGAGAGCGCCAAACTCACCGAGCGGAGATTTATCTTGTACATCACATTCACAGGATTAAGGGGGATTCTACAGCTGGGAGTGTTTGTTTTACTTCATGACCAAAAAGAGAGAAACCTCACATGGGAAGAAAAAAAATACCTAGCAAATAAAAAAAAACAAAAAAAAAAAACTAATTGAATAGATGTATAAAAAAATCTAGATAAAAAAAACTATAACTAAAAATCAAACAAATAAAAAATCTAAACACAAATACAATCTATTAAATTATAAAAAAAAATCTGGGAATCAATAGGTTAAAAAAAACTAAATAATAAAAAAAATCTAATAAAAAATCCAAGAATCAATGAAAATTTTATTTTTTAAATTATTATTTAATTTAAAAAAACAAACAAAACTATAGATCAAATCAATTAAAAAAAAACAATAACAATAAAGCAAAACATTAGACATTTAACAATAGAAAATGAATAGATCTATAAAAAAAATTGCTAAGATCAACAAAAATGCTAGGAAGAAGAAAAAAAATCTACAAAAAAGGAAAAATCAAATACATTTATACAAATCCTAACAAGAAAAATAAAAATCAATAATAAAAAAATGAAATATCTAGAAGCCAAACTAAAAAAAAAGAAAAAGGGCAATGAAAAATAAAAATGTAGGTAACAATCAAAAAACAAAGAAACAATAAAAAATTAACCAAAGCCAAGAACGATCAAAAAGAATTAAAAGAATTTAACAATGAAAAAAACTTAAGAGCTGAGAAATCATTTTAATTTTTTTTTTTTAAAGAATGTAACAAAAAATAAAAGCTAGGAAATAATCTAAAAAAAATAAAAGAATCTAACAATAAAAAATAGATAAATACTCTAAAAAAAAAAAGAAACAAAGATAAAAAATAAAAAACAAATAATGTAAAAATTAAAATAATCTAAGAATAAAAATAAATGCTAAGAAATAATCTAAAAAAATTCAGACTATAACAATAACTTAACTTTACAATGAAAGCATAAATATAAATACGCAGAATAAATCATGAAAAAGTTAAAAAGATAACAGAAATAAAAGAAGAAAATCTAACAAGCTATGGAAAAAAAATACAGGGGAAAAAGAAAAAAAAACCTCTAATAAAATAACAGAAACCTGTTTTCCCAATTGTTACAAAGGTAATTTATTTAGCGACTTTGATAAACCCTTCACGGTTTTTGGGTTTTTTTTGAGGGGTTTACCCCGGTCAGTGATCACCCCATTGGGCCCCCTTTAAATGAAATTCACAATTAGAAATAAAAAATTTTCATATTTTGTTACTGAAATTTACAAAAAAAG
>JAODAL010044405.1:0-32895 GCA_025379985.1 Phyllomedusa bahiana
GCCCAGTTCGGTGGTGGGAATACGGGACCAGTCTTTTGAATCTGATTAAACGATCAGGCAGTTATTACAGCCTTGCACAAATAGCAAAGAAAACAAGGGCTTAACTTCAGCCAAAACGAAGAGAAAACAAAACAGTTCTACACAGTCCATGCGGGAACTTACACCCCCCTGTTCCAATCAGCCTTAAGTTTCCCCTATCTCCACCTAGACCGGCGTGTAGTCTTCCTGGGAACTTTTGCTGCCGCACCCACAATTTCCCCCCCCCAGCTTCACAGACAGCAATTACTCTCCTCCCAACCACCTGACCTCCAGGCTTACATAAAACAATCAAGACCTGGCCTGGCCCTGGAGATGTGGGAGCAGTCATCCCCACCCGCTCTTTGCTCCTGTGAAAACCTAACCCACACTACTTGCTTTACAAGTAAACCAAAAATATAAACGTGGGGGTCTTTAACCTCCCAAAACGCGCAACCGGTGTGGGGGAAACTTCACCCCATGACGCCCCATCTCTCCTTAAAACTTATAACTTCAGAACTGACAAATGGCCCCAGCCTCGGGAAAAAGCCTCAATTTAAAAATTTAACACCAGCTCAGACCATTGTAAATGCCCCATAGGAAGCTAGCACAGCAGGGGGTTTTGACCCAAAAAAGGATCCCTTTCAATTTAATTGCACCTAAGACACATAACACTCTCCAATCCCAGAACAAAAGATTTTTGAATGAAACCAACCCAAATCAGCGCCCGATATTTCAAAAGATTTATGGTGATCCGTTTATAATGGTCTTGGGGGGGCTTCAATCTTAAAATATGGAACCCCCCGCACACATGGCCACACTCATGTTTGTATATTTGTCTAGTGGCCCTCCAAGGCTAAGAAAATCTATAAATTTTTAATCTGATTTTATCTATCTTGATCATCGGCATCACACGCCTTTTTACTCGGCCTATAATAAAATTTTCCCCCCAAGGCGGTTCCTGGCCTTGTTTAACGTCATAAGGGACCGGTCTTATCCCCCAAACGGAAAATTTGGGGGGGCGTTTAAATTTGTCGGGCAGTTTTTTTGTTTAACCATGTAGGTAAAACACTCTCCCAGCCTTTCGGATTTTGGACGAGTACGGTTTTTTTTTCACCCCTCCCTTTGTCCCCTGGTGCCTGTGGGAAGGGTCAAGGGTGAAACGGGTTTCTGGTGCCCTTTGTGTACCCCTAGGGGGCAGCAAAACCCTCACCAACACCTCAAGCCAGGCCGTCGAACCTTGATGGCTGGCGGGGTGGGGCTTTTTTTCCCTGACAGTTGGGGGCAGGCGGGGGGGATCAAGACATAGTTGGGGAGTGCAAAATCCCCCCCTACTCCCCCAAAATAAGGACTAACAGTGGGATTTTGCTGGCTGGGGTCTTAGGATTAACTCAGCACTAACAAGCAGATGCAAATCAAGGTTTTGGGTCATTCGGTTGCATTTTTTGTGTCAAGAAACCCCAAGTGTTTTTTCAAGGAAAGGGTGGGCCCCTGGGAAATGGCAAAAAACCCCGTTGCCCCCAAGGAAAAGTCGGGGGAAGTTAGCCAGGAGGAGCTCGGCCCCAACCAGGCTGTGGGGCTAAAAAAGGCGAGGGGGACCAGCTCGGGTTCCCAAGGACCAGCACAGGTGGGCAATGGCAAAGGGGGCACACACCAACAGCCTATTCTCCTGCAAGCTCCCTCGCTAAGCTTTGAGGCTGGGGACTTCGACGCCACAAGGCCCCCCTAGCAGCTGCGGACCTCACAGCGGATAGAGGCAGCAGCTGCCGAACGCGGGGCGGGGGCCCAGGAGCGTCAGCGGAGCGTGACCCCAAAATTACAGGTGGGGTTCAGCTCAAAAGGCCCAGTCCACCAGGCCAGAAGAGCCTCCTGGACCCAAGTCCCAAAGTTAAGGGCGGGGGCTTTCCCCCTTTTTGGATAAAGGCGGGGGACCCCGGGGAAAATTTTTTGCTGGCATTCGAAAAAATTTGCCACCCCCGCACCCCTCTACCCGAGGACCATGGGTCCCCGGGTTTTTAAAATCCTCGTCAAGGTAAAGCCCTGGAGATCTTCGGGGACCTGCCCATGATCCACCCGTGACCTCGAGAAAAATCAAGCAGGCGTTGATCCGGAAGTAACAAACTTCACTCCCGAGATGTACAGGAAAAAAGACAGACAGCGGAACGACCCCCATGCGGGCCCCCCCCAGAGACATCGACCATTGGACCTGGGGTTTTTAAAAATCACCACCCTCCCCCCAGCTGAAGGGGCTCTGCCCGGAGCATTTTTGGGGAACCCCAAGGACCTCCCACACCTTCATAATCGGAAAAAACCCGAGGGGCCCCACCGCCACAGCAAATTTTTCGCACAGAATACGCCAACAATCGGGGGACCGGAGGGCCCCGGAAGAAACACCACTGGGGAGGGGGGTAAAGACGCCCGCAGGGCCATTGTCCTACCCATAAGCCCCGGGGGGGCCCCCAAGCCCCTGCTTTCCCCGCGTGGGGGAACCCCAACCCCTGTAACCTTTGCAAACAGCCGGGCATTTCAAGGCCCCCATGTCCCGTCCAAAAAAGGCCCGTCCCCTCCCCTTTTCCAAGGCCCCCCAATGTTTTGTTTGTGGGGGGGAGTGGGGGGGAAGGCCCCTTTTTTAAAAAAAACCAGCTAGGGACCGTAGGCCAGACTGTGGGGGCCCTGGGGCTCCAAAAACCCCGGCACAAAAATGGGCTATGGTTTCGGCCCCCCCCCCCGAGTTGTGTCCCCAAAGGACATGATAAACCCCCAAAGGGCCCCCCACGTCTCCAAATTGGAGGCGTTTTGCCGGCCACGCCAGTGGCCAAGGTGTAAATTTTGGGGCCGGGGTGCCCCGGGGTGGGGGTGCGGTAGGTGGGGGAAAACTTCAAACATTCCAGCTAGTGGGTTTTTTTTAGGGGCAGACTTGGGGCACTAGTAGCCCCTTTTTTTTTAGGCCCCCGAAGCCCCCAAAGGCCCGCTCCCAAACCCAAAAAAAAGTGCCATCAACCAGTTAATAATGTTTGGGCAAATTTTTTTTAAAATGATAAAAAAAGGGGGGTATGGGGGTGGGTGTTTTGGTGTGTTGCTCCCCCATTCTGTGGAGAGGAGTAAGGAACCCGGGGGCAATTTGGGCAGCCCCCGGGGTTTTGTCCAGCTGCTGGGCATCGTTGTCCCCTGGTGTGGCATTTAGAGGGGGGCAAAAAAGGGGGCAGAAAACTGTGGTGGGGGAGCATGCCCGGTGAGGGAGGGCTCCCCCGGGAAAAGGGCCCCAGGGGGCGAGTTTCCCCACAGCCAGAACAGAAAGGGGCAGACAGGGTGTGGGGGGGGCCTGCAGGTGAGGGAGGGCCCCCAGGAAAAAGGCCCCAGGGCAAGTATCCCCACAGCCCGGCAAGGGGCAGAGGGGAGACAGCTGCAGTGGGGGTTTCAAGCATGAAAACAGGGCCCCAAGTAAGGGCCCCAGAGCAAGGGCTCCTTACAAACCCGTTTTTGGGGGCCAGGTTTTGGAAAGCGACCGGCGACTTTATAGTTTCCCCAGGGGGAGGGACCCCACCACTGGTTGTAAACAGGGCGTGGCCACTGTCACGCGCAGTGGGGGGGCCAGGAGCCGGTGGGCCCCCCAAAGGGTTTCCCGACGGTAACCCCCCATGGACCAGGAAAATGCCAGGGTAGGCGAGGGCCAGGAGATAGGTCCGGGGGAAAAAACAGATGATTGGCAGTTTTCCCAACCATTCTGGGCCCTTTTTCCCCAGTTTTAGAGGGTTTTAGGGCCCGCGGTAGCCGGGTGACAACCCGCCCGAAAGGTTTCAAGGAGCGGCGGCCCCAGGCCCAAACCCTTGGACTCAGGGGAAAAAGGGGGCGGGTGGTCCCGGGACCAAGGGCGGCTGTCCACGTGAAGGTCCAAAATGGGTTAAATGGGGGCATTTGGGCCCGGGGGCCGCCCGGGGTTTGGGGGTACCCAATTTCCCTTTTTATGGCGGAGTTGTTGCGGGTTTTGCGCCGAAAAAATTCCCGATGGCCGGGGCAATTTGGGATCACCAAGACCAAAGAAAGGTGCCCCTGGATTTTTTACGGCCAAAAAAAGGGTTCTGATGTGGGTGCCTACGCCGTTCGTTTCGGGGCACCTGTCAGAGGGTGGGGGGGTGGGGGCCGAGGCCCCAAAAAACCCCCTTTGGGACCCGGCCAATCATAAAACGAGCCTTTTTAAGGGGGGGTGGCTGTGGATTTAATTGAAACCCCCTGTTTCCCTTCCCCCGCACCGGGAAAGCTTCATAATTTTACGGTAGTAGGGCTATGCCCCCTCGGTTTCCCGGCCCTTTTGGGCCAAAGGGGGGCCAAACCCCCCTTTACTGGAGATTTTTTCTCCCCGATGGCCCTTTCCCCCGGGGAAAAGCCCCCACGACCGGGGGACCCAGTTCATGTACAGTTAATGAAAATAAATTTTTAAGGGTGATACAGGTGAACCTCTTGGGGGGGCCCCCCGTAAAAAAACCCGACTAATTTGGGCCCGTGTGAACGGTTTTAAAGGCACCCTGAAGGGAGATGCTTTAAAAATGTTTTGGGAAAACCCACGGCGCGACTGGGGACGGAAACCACCCACCTACTATTGCTTACCGGGAAGTTCCACAAGGTTAAACAGGTTCTCCCCCCCTTTTAGTCCTGTATGATGACGTGTAGGGGGCCCCCCGGTCTGGTGAAGGAGGCTTTTGGGAAAAGGGGGATTTTAGCCAAAAACCCCGGTTAGGTGTCGGTCATTTGTTTTGCGTGGCTTCTGTGACAAAAAAAAAGGCCCTTTTACCAGCTAGTGCACAAGAAAAGTGCGCGGGGCCCCGGCCCCCAAAAGCAATTGGGAAAGACCAAACTTTGTGGGAGGGCCTACCAGGTGGGCAAAAATGTGGGGGTTAAAAAACCCCCCCGTAAACCCCAGGGCCCGCTTTTGGCAGCCTGGGAAGGCCCCTTTTGTCTTGGGACCAGCAACTCAATGCAGGGCCACGTACCTTGGGGCAAACCCCGGACCAACCGGAAATGATGAAGGGCCCTCATGAGCAGGAAAGGGATGTGCCCTTCCCATGTGGAAAATGCCCGAGGGAAGGGGAGACGGGGGACCCTCTTGGAAAATTTCTCGCCCTGGTCGGGGAAAATGGATCCATTGAGGGGTGTGAAGATTTTTGGGGCAGCTCCCCGGGGGACCAATGGGGCCCCCAAAAACTGTTTTGGGAACGGGTCCCACCCTTCCCCGGGAATTGTTCCCCCTAATGTTTCTTGGAAGGACGGAGTTTAGCCGTCCAACCCCGTTTTTAGTGCTAGTGAAAAAAGTGACTTTGTGAGTCCTAATTTTCCCTTTCTTCTTTTAAAATTTAAAATAAAAACATAATTCCAAGGGTTTTTAATTTACAAGTTAAAAATCACACAGGCTTCATATCTCTTTTTAAGGCTAAAAAGCCTTCCAAAAAACATTAAATTAAAATTTAAAGATCTGAGGGGGGCCCCCACGTCCCGGTTTCGGGTGATTTTTGGGATTTTCTTAAACTTAGTCTCAGGGAGTGGCCCCCCCATGATTTCAAGATGAGGGTTTAAAACAAAAAATTTTGTACTCTAAGTGGCACAATACTTTGGTTTTTGTCTGCCCCGGTTTTTTTTTTTTTAAAACATATAAAGCCCCGAGGGGGCTTTGGTGGGAAAATTTTGAAGCGGGACACAGTGCGAAATGCTCCGCTGGTGTTTTAGTGAAAATCCCCCCCTGGGGTTCCCTTTTTTTTGCCATTTAGCTTCTTTAATGGGTTTAAGTCATAAAAAAAAATTGGGGATGTTATAAGCTCAAGAAGGGGAAAATTTGTGAAATATTTGACCTTTGTAAATTTCCCTATTTAGCAAAACTGTCCCCCAAAGTCACACTATTTTTTTTGTAACCCCGTTTAAAAATTACTTTTTTTTTAAAATTTTAAAGTTAAATAAAAAATTTTGTTGGGAACCCCGACTGGCCCCGGGCCCTTTTTTAAAGCTGTACCCCAAACCTTATTAAAAACTTTGGGAAAACCAAAACGTTTGGACACCGGGGTCCCCCCCCCAAAAAACCCCATTCGCTACCGGATTTCCCCCCAATTTAGCTCAAAATGCGTGAGGGGGATTGACTGGGTGTCCGCGATTTTATGGAGTAAATAAATTTTTGATGGGTTAAAATCTTGTTCAAAATTTTTAAAATTGTCCCTAAGTTTTTTATTCCCCAAAAAACCCTCGTAACTCCCGTGTTTGAAATGGCCTTTTAATTTGTTCTTTTACTGTGTTTTGTGTTGCAAAAATGTTTGAGCCACAGGAAAATTTTTAGTTTCTGATTGTGCAGGTATACATCACTTGGTGAACAGAATATAAATGCCTTCAGGATCATTTAGTCCTGTGTGTGGAGAAATTTTTTGTTCTGTCTTTGCTCATTATATGAGAACAGTTTGTAGCTCACTACCCTACAGGTATATGTAGTTAAAGAAAGGATGTTTATATCTGGAGATGTTAGGCGACCGAATATTGTGCATGATCTGAGCTGACTATTTACTATAAGAAATATTAGTTCTTATAATTACTGACATGTTTGTGGTTTTTTTTTTCCAGGCAAATCTTCCTGATAGATTTGATTTAAAATTGAAATGCTTATTCCTAAAGTTATGACACATGACTGTTCTATGTTACAGGCTATCTTCTGGCAATAAGAGTAAAATTTTGTGATAGACGTCCTTTTAAATTAGGTGAAAAAGAAAAAAAAGGTTTCTAGCCTCACTGTGACTTGTAGTACTTCAGCTGCATTCCGAGAAAAGAAGGGGAGAGGGAGCTTCTGGACGCTGCATTCTCTGTGTTAAGTCACCCTCCCTCCCTGCATTCCTCTGCTTAGACAAAGGACAAATTTGGTCTTTATTGAAGGAAAATGATTGTTTGTAACCCTTAATTTGTCCTTACAGGTAACTAGGTAACATTTTGTAGACAATGTATGCTAACATACAGAATATACTTGTGTCCTTGTAGTGTCAATGCATGCCATGTCTGGTTTAAAAGTGACCTATAGGTGAGATATAAAGGATATCCTCTTAAATTGTTTTTTGTTAAAAATAATTCCACGTGGTATCTATTGAGCTCATTTTGATATCTTGCATTGTGCACACATTTTAGGTTTGAAAAAGTTTTTTTGTTATAATGTTGTTTTATTGACCCTGTTGCTAACACTTTTTTTTTCTCTTCCCTGACTGTTTAACCGTCTAGGATGTGATTAATGGTCTGTTTACTTTCATGAGTGAAGAAGAGATTTCTAGTGATCCAATGAGATACAATGAAAGACATCAGAGATACCACTTTTGAAATTAAGCTCTGGGGCATATAAACGTTAATCCTGAGTTTATTCAGTAGTACTACTGTAATTGTTTTTGGTCAAAATTAGATTTTTAGTTCAAAAATGTTCCAAAACAGGGGGGGGGGGCGTGGCCTGCGATGTAGAGAGAGCAGACGCACGTCTTGTGAGCTCCCGGCAGGACTCATTAAAATCGCAGTGAGGACGACCCTCAAATGAGTCCCAAGCGCCAAAAACGAGGACCCAAGAACTCCAAGACCCCATCCCTGGGTGACATACCGATTTCAAATTTTTTGCGCCATCTTCTCCATCCCCTGAAGGCCGGAAGGAGAACAACGGGCGGACCAGCCTCATTGCAGGGAGCAAGAGTCGGTAAAATATTCCTAGCATGTGACCGGTGGATTCCCGCTTGTTCCTCAATGCTGCCAGATCGTCCTCACGCTCCGAAACGCGGAGTAGTGAGAAAGCTCGCCCCTCGAGAGTGACGCAAAGTCTCATCAGGCAACGGGCATCACGCGGAGACCGTGGAGGTTACCGCGCAAGGGACTTACTGACGGGGATTCTGACCTGTCCCAGCCCGTCTCTCCAGCACACAATAGCAGCCTGGGCCCTAGCGAGGGCGTACGAGTTGTGGCCCTGCTTCCTGCAGCTCACGTAGATGGGACGCACCCGCACATCCTAGACGACCGCGCGGGATCCCGGCCGCCAATCTATGTCAGCAGCAATCCCTAGGGCCGCGCTAAGATTTTATTGCAGATCCCAGGTATTCCTAATACAGCGCCCTATGTACCTGTTGCCACAAGGCAAGTTACATAACCGCAGGAGGAATTAGGTGCTCACAGAAAACACACTCACTCCTGGCCCATGATATAACAGGAGCCTCTTGGCCTCAAATAGCCCAAGAACGGGCACAGAATCAGGGGAAGGTTACGGCTCCTGCATACTGGGCCTGCTGAAAGCGCCATACTCGGGCACAGCGCGGATTGATACTGGGGCCCCGTACTTGCCTTCAGCCTCCCCTGCTCCAGGAGGCAATCATGAAGAAACGCTCAGGTAGCAGGATTTACCCCCCCTATTCTTGATTCCCCCTGAAGCCCAGCTTTACAGGCAGTACGATGATGCGCTCGGTATGGGGGGCCACAAGGACCCCGCAACGCTCTATGCCGGAACGGTGAGAGGGGGCCCGGTTGGTGCACACCAGCGCGGCCGGCGAACAGGCTGGTGACCAGCGGGACTAATCACTTTAGCAGACCTCTGACCCAGTCGATGGTCTTCAGTTGTTAGTGTTTGGCCTGACAGTAAGCCATATTAAGCGGACTCACTGGGCCCACTTTTGATCTGTCCCATCCATGGTCTGAGAGGAGGGAGAAATCCCCCCCATGCCATTGTCTACTCTGTCCGCAATCTCTCTTCCCCTCTGCAGCAGTAGTGGTGGGACCCACCGCTCCCCCAAGAACATAACTGGGATGCTAACCCTGGTGCTCCAACGCGGGGAAACGGTTCCAGCCCCAACACCACCGCTTTCCCTGGGTCGAAGACCCGCAGCGCACATGTTCTGGAGCTGATGGCCCCCCACCCCCCCCTTACCCACCCCTCCGTGTCCTGCCGCACCGCTCCACTAGGATGCCTCTCCATGCATTGGCGGGGCGCAACCCCTGGATAACTCCGGGCTTATTTTGTCAATGCTGCCGTATAAAGAGAGACAGAGATAGCTGGGGGGGGGGGACAGCTAAGACCTTGATCTCGCGCATCAAAGGGTGGAAAGAAAGGACTTGCACCCGGGTCCAGACAGCGGTCACTGCTTAAAAATTAAATGCCACGCATCGCTCTGGAGGCAAAAGCAAAGGTTCCACAGACCTTGCAATCTCCTAATTATACAGGCATGTTCGCTAGACCCTCCACAAATTGTAACGTCAGGAACTTCTCCTTAGCATCCCAGCTTGACAGATCTCGAGAACCCAGCATGAGCGACGGAATTAAAATCTTTACCGACTGAGAAGGTCTGCCTGAAGAAGTGCGAACCTCGGACCTCATCTCACTGCTCATTGACCAAGATCTTTAATACTATTTTAGGCAGGACACAGAGGACACTTTTATAGAGTTTGACCGTGCGCACCGGGCCCTTCAGCCGCAGAGCCAAGATCCAGAAAGGATGCGGGATGTAGTATGTCGAATTACCCACATTACCGTCTCAAAGAAGAAATCCTGAGAAAGGCCCGACTCATGTCCACCGTCATGTACAATAACACCAAGATCGGACTCTACCCCGACCTGTCAAGAAGAACTCTCCGTATGCGTTTTGCCCTTAAGCCTCTGCTGGCCCTACTACAAGAACGACGTATACAGTACCGATGGGGCTTTCCATTTTCCCTGCAAGTTCAGAAGGGGGAATCATTACTATCCTTGCGATCCCCGTCGGACTTGCCTATCTTTGCTGAGACCCTAGGCCTCCCCTTGGTTGACCTTCCGGATTGGCACTTGGCGATCAACCCCCCCACTTTGCCCGACTTGTCCTCCGAGCGGAGGATGCCCCGCAGACCGCCATCCGAGGTCCAGCCAAAATCCCAGTGACCCAACCGACGTCGGAGAGCGACTGGTGGCCCAATCCTGCAGATGGATCCGCCACGTTGACTTCATGCTGTTAACTGATGTACCTTACCTGGCCCCTCTCAGGCCTCTCTGACTGCCCTTACAGGGCCTCAATAACCTACACTAACATCCCCCTCATTTCCTCTGAATCTTCATGCCTGTTTGTCGCACCCTCCTCTCCCTCCCTTTCCCCCAGATCTTGCTGGCTCTCTCTAACTACCATCATCTCTCATATGTGTGTCTCTACTAATGCTGACTAATCAAGCTGTGTTAGTCCTCAAGTAGATGTCAGGCACGACCAGTATATAGCTAGTCTTCAATTTCGTTACTACGAAGGTTTAGATTATGCATGTCTTTGTATTATTATACAATTCCTGCTCGGATGTAACGTTCCAACTCATTAGGAGTTTAGCGTGTGTTATGGCTGGTCCCCACAATATCGCGTTATGGCCATAGCGACCATACACATTGGATGTTCGTAGCCATGATGCTTAACTTGGCCTATCTTGCAGCCCTTTGTCTTGCAGGTTTTCTCAAACTGGTGGCTCATATGTTGTTGTTGGTTCTATTTGTTATTTTCGCCTAGTTATAATCACCCTTTTGTCTCCCCTCACTCTAACACTCTCAAGCACAGTTCTCTGTGTTGGAATACCCGTGAGGCTGTGGATTTCTGGTCATCGTAGCCGGAACAGTGGGTAAGTGTACTACGCTCCGTAATTATGCATAACCTCAAGATTACATCCCTTAACGTCAAGGGATTTAACACTCCCGAAAAGAGGTCACAGATCCTGTACCATCTGCACAAGCTTAAAGCCCATATAGTGTGCCTCCAGGAAACACACCTCCTGAAGGCTCAAGCCCAGGTCCTTAAAAATAAGTATTACCCTGCCTGGTATCATAGCAGCAATCCCTACTAATAAAACTAAGACAATAATGGTGTTGCCATCCTGATACACCATTTCCCATTCCCTACTTTACAGTTTTCTGGATGTTCTCCAACACTGGACAGCGGACGATCTACGAGCTGTACTCTTATAATAGTGCCAACTTTGCAAGGACTTACATTACAACATTGTAATCTATTATGCCCGAATGAAGCAACCAAAATCTTCTTTTACTAGCTCCAATAACCCTGAAGACCGATTTTTGTTGAATTGTTTCGCCATAGGGCACAGATAGTTCTGTAGCCGGGGACTTCAATCTTGTCCTCCAGCCTACCCTGGATAATTCATCAATAGTGGTCGTTCCTATGTCCATCTTGCATGTATTTTAACAAGTTCTCAAACGAATTTCTACTAATACATTGCCAGCTTTTAAGATTGGTTTGCGAGTACTGTGATGACACCCAACGGGGACGTGACTATTCCTTCTCTTACTGCAATACGCCCCACACCCAGATATCTCAGTCGAATTGGCACATATAATCTTTATTCACACACTACCTCTATCTTCTCTTCGTGTGCTAGTTTGAACTGACTCCGCAGGGTACGACGTTCGAAATTCCACTCGGACCAATGCCCCATGTGCTCAATGTTCACAGTTGATCTCCCCAGCATGATCGGACCGCCCCCGTTTTCTTTGGAGACTAACAATTGAATCCTCTTATTACAGGAACGCATTTTGCCATCCAGGTGCTCCAGAAGGGGATTCAGGAGTTCCTTTAAGTTAATCACTAGTACAAGATAGGACATCTATCACCAAACCAATGGTGGAGCGCTGGAAATCGTGTTTCTTAAGAGGCCACTTTTGAATAAGCAATCGGGGCCCGTCTTTAAAAACGGGAGGCGGCTGGCCTAAACTCCGATCATTGTGGCGCAAGCTGCTTGCTGAAGCTGACAATAGCCATAAATCATCGGGATATTCGGACGCTTGGATCTTAGACTCTGCAATCAGTTGAGAAATGGGTGTTTTTTCTTTTCGCTGATGGTAACGGAAGCATAAGCGATATCTCATATTTATTAGAGAATAAGTCAGTGTTATTTCTATGAGTGGAGCAATTCAAGCCGGGCAGGTATCTGGCGCTGATGCATATTCAGAGGAAGTAATACCAAGGTACCGAAATCGTCCCTTTTCATCCTCATCAAATTAAATGGCGACCCGGGTGGCCCAGATAGCGATCATTTAGATACAGAGGGTGACATTTTTTATCAGTCTGTCATAAATATTTACTCTGACCTCTATAATCTTATCACTAGGCATCTGGGGAAAATGCTCTCTGCTCCCAGGAATTATCCAGCCACCCTTGGGGGCCTACTGCGGATGAGAACGGCTCTTATCCTTCATCTTTCTTAACAGGAAAGTGCATGACTCACTCGATGGAGCCTTCTCGACAGACGGAGCGTCAGCATGGGTATGACATCGCTCTCGGCGGGAATAGGCCCCAGGTCCAGTTGTCTTTTCTGCCAAATTTTACAAAGTCTATGGAAAGAGGAGTTGTCCCCTCCATTGCTTTAGCTCATTTCCAACTCTCAGTGTCAGTTATTTCCCCTTGATCAGAAGTTTCTGGAAAGCCTATATTCAACATGGTCTCCCCAAGGACTGGCATGATAGACACCGTACAATGGTGACCGAGGGCTAACAGGCCCATATCGCTCATTAACACTGACGCCAAGGTCTTTGCAAGAATGATTGCTGCAAGACTAAACCCTCTATTGGGTCGCCTCATCCACCCGGATCAGGTAGGATTCATCCCAGCGAGGGAGGCTCGGGACAACACCCTGAAAACTTTCACATTGCGTAACCATTGGTGAACACGTTAAAAATTACCGTGCATTATACTCTCTTTAGACCGCTGAGAAAGCGTTCGGGACGGGTGATTTTGGTTCCTTTTTGACTGGGGTCTTGACGCGCCTTGGATTGGGCCCGGTCTTTCTTGCTAAGAGGATCTTGGCGTTATACATTTAACTCTTGGGCCCAAATTCAAGAGTCAAGGCTCCCTATCCCTCCCTTCCATATAGCAATGGTACCAGGCAAGGGGCTGTCCGCGTTCCCCCCTACTGTATGCTGTAGTGATGGAGCACCTACTCGAGGATATTCGAGCCAATGTCTCCATTAAGGGGATTCAGTGTGGCAGCCTACAGATCAAGTGTTCGGCGTTTGCCGATGATCTCCTGCTATATGTCACTGAACCCTCTATCTCGCTGCCTGCTATTATGCAAACCCTCCGCTCTTACGGTTTGCTTTAGCAAATTCAGATCTAAGTTTCTAATATTTAGCACCAAAAAGTGTTAGCACATTGTGCTCAAACATCACACTTTTAATCCTTCTGAGGTGGTGAGTCGGCTCAAGACAGCATTCTCCTTTTCCTGGGCTACGTCCTCCATCAAATATCTAGGAGTCCACATACCGTCGGATCTCCGCAAAACATTTGATCTAAACTTCCCCCCCCTGCTTGATCTGATACAGGGAGATCTGACGCTTGAATCGGTGGTCAAGTGAAGACTTTTTCACTGGTTCTTGGTCGCCTTTTAACATCATGAAGAATGATACAATCTTGCCCCTTGTTTTCTATATAATTTTTTTCAGGTGCGATTTCCGTATTACTAACTCCATAAAATCCTTTCCTAGATTCTGTGAATAAACAATAGTCACACGCTTTATATGGGCGTCAGAAGCTGCCTCCCAGTAGTATTAGAGCCACCTTGATTTTTGACATCCCTTGCCTCGCGCGATCGGAGGGAGGATACTCTCCCTCCCAAATTTTCAGAAATACGCTTTCTTTCACGGCAGGTGGTCGGTGCGGAATCATGGGACGGCTTTACACAACTTTGACTCTGTAAACCTCTGGGTTACAAATTGAGGCTGTCTTTTACATGGCTTCCCAATTGCTTCGATATCCCATGGAATTTCCCTTCTTGCTGGCTAACGTAAAATAGTTCTTTCTGAGCGAGCTCCCGCTCATCCTGTCCACAACAGGCTCTTATTCGCGAGTCATACACCATCTAGCTTTCACCAATCTTTTAAAGTTGGGGTGAGTCCACTCAGACCCCTCTCACAGGGAACCGGGTGTGCCGGATCTCACTGAGTTTCCTCTAGATTCAAATTAGGGGGGTGGACGGGGATTTGCCCTCATGAAATAGATGTCTATGGTAGGGATCTCGCGATCAAGTAATTAATGCGGAGCTTGGTGGTAAGGCCTCGGCAGACAGACGATAAGTTTGCTGCTCGGTTTCACATGTACTACACAGTTTTGCGCAAGTTTCTGTGCACCTCTGACTTTGAAAACTACTTTGTTCCGTACATTTGGGCTACTACATCATTGTGAATGGTTGTCTACCAGACATCTCGCCCAGTCATGCCCTATCCAAGAGTTTATGGCTTATATGGTCTGCTCAGGAGGAACTCCCTAAAACTTTCCTTGCAAGAAGCCTGGGAAAGGGAGCTTGCTAGAGATTTTTCGGAGGAGGAATGGAGCAGTATCTTTGACCGCCTCCGTGGTAACACGGTCTCCATTAGAATACAGGAGATGAACTTCAAGATTTTATCCCGGTGGTACAGAGTCCCGGCTCTATTACACACCCTCTACCCCAGCAGTTTTTGTTCCTTGCTGGCGCTTGGTCAAAACCAGATGAGGGAGAAAACATGCTGCACATTTGGTGGATAAATATGCTCCTTCCTTGCACTAGCCCTTCTGGCAGGGAGTGTGTGATCCGCATAGATATAAAATTTTTTTGTTCTTTTTTTTTTTAACACTCAATTAAAAACCGTGTAAGTTTAATATAAAGACTGATTCCAGTCTACAGTCTCTTCTTTTTTTCTGTGCCGTCCTTAGCTAGATCTCGCGCGCATCCAAGCTCGCTCACCCCTCGGGAAAATTGATTTACATTCATTAGTTTTCACTCCTTAATTGTTATTTCGAGACTTGAGCGTGCTTCTAAAAGACTACTTATCACCTGGGCTCTGGGCGTCTTCTTACATCTACTTATGTCTATTCCAATCACAGGACTGGGTTTCAACGAGATATCAGCAGAGGGTGTGTCGATGGGTGAGGATTACATATAGTAGTGACGTGTGGTTTTGTCACGAGGCTGACTCGATCACCTTCTAGATCATGAAATGTCTGGGGAAGGAGTTATTGGCTCTACCTTTATGACTGTCATTTGATCCTGTATAGCTCAGGGAGCTCGCAGGATTATAACCTTCTCGAGGGTTTGTGTCCAACCGCCAGCATAGAGGTTATTTCTGCTCGGAGCCGGTGGGGTTTATCCAAAAACTGGCTGGCCCTTCTTTTCCCTTCCCTACCCTACAACTTCTTTCTATGGTTTACGTTATGGTTTTTGTTTGGTCCTCTATGTTGAAAAGGTTTTCTCAATACAGCCCTTTTTGCTTAAAGGGATACTAGGCGCTGTATTTTCACTTACTCTCAGAGTATTGGCATCCCCCGGTCTGTAGTGTGGGACTAGTTTGCTCTTGGTACTGAGCTGTGCCTACCTAGTTGGGGTAGAGTTGAAGGGATCAACCTAAAGGCTATTACTGGGCCCGGGTTTCTCTCTCTTCACCCTGCTGGGCCTCACAGCGCAAGTATTAAGGTGCCCTATAGTAACTCCAATAGTTTTCAGCTTAATACGGGCTTTGTAACCCATTGCTTCTATTAAATATCCTGGCACCCTCCCGGCTCCAAAAACCAATCCAATATTGCCAAGGGATATATGCCTCAGTTTTTACTTTACGGTCTTTGCCTTGTACATATAGCAGTTATAAAGTAACAATCAGGAGCGGGGGAAAAAACCAACAATATTGGCATAGTCTTGCTACACCTTACGCCCCTGCACAGCATGCTAGCAGCTTGGATTCATACTATGGTTTATTGACTGACCCCTGATAAATTCATTAGGCAAAATAGTTAGGCCTAGAAATACAGCGTGTTCATTTGAAATATGTACAAGGTTCTTGCATAAGCTCTGTAGCTCGCAAATTTGTTGTTCTTAACGCTGTGTTTCATGTGTAATTTTTATGTATTATTCTTCTGTATAAAATAAATCCCTTTTTGATATACGAGAAAAAATAAAAAATAAATGTTCCCAAAAAACTGAACACCAACTGTGCATTCTTATTTGGCGATAATTTTTGTTGTTGTCTTGGAGCTTCAGTTCATAAAGGGTTAACTCAAGTATTTGTGTGCAATAAAGGAAAATAACACCACGTGTTTCCCATGAGTGTCTTGTGAAGGGGCCCTATGTCTGTTGATGTGATGGGCCCTGTAATTTGTCTCTATGTTGGTTGTTTTATGTTTTTTTGTTTTATGTCTTTGGGCCCCCAGGAAAAACTTTTTTATTTTTTGAATACTAATTTTAAATTTTATAGGCCAAGTTGTGTTTTTTCTTTGTTGATTTAACTGTCTCTTTTTAAAGGAAAAAGGCCTGATAAAGATTTAAAAATACTCTAGGGGTAGTATCAATAATTGATTGATTAGCAAAGTGTAAACAGATGCTGTGATGAAGGGGGGTTTTAGATCTAAAAGCAATGCCGTGATGAAATGGGGAATTCTGACATAGAAAGTATTAAAGGTTTATTCAAATATCCCGTGAAAGAAATTTGGAGAGGGAAAAATTTTTTCCCTATCTTTTGGTAAAATGACTGATTTTGGCCATAAGATGGGGGGGGGATTTTTATTTCATGACTTAGGGGATCTGTTATGAGAAGGAAATGCTAAAGAAAAATCATGATCTGCTGTGCAACCAGTTGAGGAGAAAAAGGTTTTGGTATTTTTCGGGGTGAATTATTTTAAAGCTAATAAAAAAAGTCTTCTGTGCCCTTATCAAAAAGGGTTTTATTATCCGGGACAAGAAGGTTGATTGTGGAACAGAAAGAAGAAATGTTTTGTTTTTTTTCCTTTTTTCCCCTTGTTATGTCGGGGAAACTGAAAAGGGCCCAAAGTAGGTAGAGGTTTTTTTTTTAGGGTTGGAGTGAAAAAAACCCATTGTGATATTTCTAGCTTGAGATTTCTTTATTAAAGGGTGGAGGATCCAACGGAGGAATAACCAGATGGACATGCTCCTGACCTACTCTCTATGTGACTGAGACTAGAGTGCTCTCGCCCACCAGACAGCCGCCTATATCTGATAATTAATTTGAAAACCCAACCAAGTTTCATGTTCCTTCCCCCCAAAACCTCATTTTTGTGATACCTGCAATGATGGAGTCCTTGTTTTCCCACAAGATTCAGTTTGTTTTTGAATTTTATCTTCATATGTGCAATTTCAAAGAGCCTGAAGAAACGGAGAGGGTGTTTGCCAAAGTGCCAAGTGATGCCCAAGACAAACCCCCCACGCACAGAGATGGAGCTTCAATGGTGCCAACCCAAAACAAACCCCCCACTGCACAGAGATGGATGTCTTTAAAGGTGCCAGCCAAGACAAACCCGCACGCACAAGTGGGTGTCTTCAAAGGTTCAAGCCCAAGACAACCCCACTGCACAGAGATGGTGTCTTCATAGGTGCCCAAACCCCCAAAACAACCCACAGCTACGAGATGGATGTCTTCAATGGTGCCCAACCCAAGACAACCCCGCACTGTACAGAGCCAAGGAAGCTCAGCCCAAACCGCTTACCACTGCTCCATGTCTGACCACAAAAGGCTCTAATGTCTGTACCAGCACTGCTTTCCCCCCAAAAGGGGCTCTTAAAAGTCTGCACCACATGCTTTCCCCGCAAAAGGGGCCAAAAAGTTGCACCAGCACTGCAAACCCCCCCAAAAAGGGGGTCTAACTTTTGCACCCCACTGCTACCCCCCAAAAGGGCTCAATGTCTGAACCTCCTGTCCTATCATCACGCAAAAAATGGAACGAAACTTTTGTTAATTTTTCAACCGGGGAAGGGAGTAATCGGACACAATAATCCCGCATCAAAGACTTTTGTAATTTTTAGTTTAAGAAAACCTAGAAAAGGGCAGAGTTGCTACAGAATAAAGAGAGATTTTCCCTTCTTTGATTGTCAAACACACAGAACTATTGTTTTGCTTTTACAAATTTTTGTTTTTAGCCTCTATCATGGCCAAGTGGTTTTCCTGCACATAGCAAAGGAAAAGGGGAACGGGAAAATTTGCCCCTGACAAAAGGGGTGAGATTTGAAACTTATTGATTGTTTGAAAGGTCCATAGTAGGGCAACTTTAGTGTAAGAACTCACATGGACCCCCACATGCAGTGTCGGACTGGGGTGCCTAGGGACCACAGGTGGAGTTGATTCTAGGGGCCTACCAGTTGAACTGTATCTGGGCCCACTGGGGGAGTTCATTTTAGAGGTCCACCCTACAGCTACTGTAAATGACTGTACCTGCCTCCTATACTCTGTCTCTTGCTTTTTTGCCTCTTCTGAGGATCTATATGCAGTTAAATAACAGCTCCTGGTCTGCCATGCTCAGGTATCCACCGGGGGTTTCTCCTATTCCCCTATGGGGGCCCGTCCAAACCCCCACAATCTACACAAATGTTTAGATATAGAAGAAGTTGATGCATTATGATGGTATATAGTAAGTGAAAAAGAATGTTGATGGCGTTAGATAGCAAGTTAATGCTTATAAAATGGTGGAGTTGTCTGTTTTCTTTATGTTCTGTGTTATTTCCCCAGGATATCCCGTGTGTATGACTTCAAATAGTCAAGGGTGGATTGTAGTGCTAGTGAAATATGTGACTATTTGATGTCATAATTTCTATTTCTTGTATATTAAACTAAATTATAATTCCAGTGTTGTATCACAAGTTATAATCACACAGGTTTGCATATCTCTGTTTCGCTCTCAAGCCTACAGACTTCAGTTAATTTACGATCTGAGAGGGGGGGCCCGCATCGTCTGGTTTTGGAGTGAGTCTGTATTTTCTTATCTTAGTCTCAGGGAGCTGGCCCCTCCATGATACAAGATGAGGAGATTGACGAGATGCTGAAGCTGGGGGTCATCCAGGCGTCCAACATGCCTTGGCCTCGCCCGTAGTCCTCGTCCCCAAGAAGGATCGGGCCACCTGGTTCTGCATGGACTACAGGGGGCTCAACGCGTCAGGTTCACCGATGCGTACCCAATGCCATGCATCGATGACCTGCTCGATCAGTTGGTCGGGGCCAAGTACCTGACCATCATGGATCTGAGCCCGGGATATTGGCAGATTCCTCTGACCCGTGAGGCAAGAAAACGTTCTGCCTTTATCACCCCATTCGGACTGTATGAGTCCACTGTCATGCCGTTCAGTATGAAGAATGCCCCTGCCACTTTTCAGCGGATGGTAAACAAGCTACTCAAGGGACTTGAAGGGTACGCGGCTGCGTACCTGGATGACATAGTTGTTTTCTGGGAGGATCACCTCCAGCACCTGACCATCAAGCCAGAAAAGTGCCAGCTGGGCATGAGTGAGGTCCACTACCTGGAGCACCGGGTAGGCGGGGTGTCCTTGAAGCCAGAGCCCGGAAAAGTGGATGCCATCGCATCCTGGCCCACCCCCAGGACCAAGAAGAAGGTGATGTCCTTCTTGGGCACCGCTGGGTACTGTAGGAGGTTTGTTCCACACTATAGCAACCTGGCAAAGCCCCTGATGGACCTCACCAGGAAGAGGTTGTCCTCCGCAGTCGATTGGACAAACGACGGTCTTCCAGGCATTGAAAGCTGCCCTGTCCAGCTCCCCAGTGCTACAAGCAACCGACTTCACTCGGCAGTTTATAGTACAAACCGACACCAGTGACTTTGGCCTCGGTGCAGTGCTCAGTCAGGTGGACACAACGGGACAGGAACATCCCGTTATGTACCTGAGCCGGAAGCTCCTGCCGAGGGAAGTGGCCTATTCTACGATGGAAAAGGAATGCCTGGCAATAGGCAGCCCTACCTATTCGGGCGTCATTTAATTGTGGAGACAGACCACAACCCTCTGAGCTGGTTACACACTGTCTCCGGAACCAATGGGAGGTTGCTACGCTGGAGCCAGGCACTCCAATAGTACCACTTCTCCATTCGCCACTGCAAGGGCCGAGACCATGGCAATGCCGATGGGTTGTCCCAACAGGGAGAGGGGTCAGCCGGGCGCATGATAGAGCACCGAGAAGGTACTGCCCCCTAGCGCCCTCAAAAGGGGGGAAGTGTGAGAAAAATTCACTCATGACAGTCATCTCTCCTTCAACTTCATAACTAGACAGATCTGAAAAATGGCCCCAGCTCCCAGGAAAGCCTCAATTAATTAACACCCAGCTCAGACCATTGTAAATGCCCTTCTATAGGAAGCTAGCACAGCAGGAGGTTGACCCATCAAAAGGAGAGATGTTCCCCTTCTCTCAGCCACTCATTGCCTACCACCCACTCAATAGATAAATATACAACCGCCTTTATATAATTGTAAGCAACCTATACGTTCCTGGGTCTCACTTTGGGATCTTCCCTGGGATTCCCATAGTCCAAACAATTCAATATGACAAAGGTGGACCCGTATATTAGGAAAATTATTCTTCTTATTCCAAAAACGACATACTTTCATACAATCAATAAAAGCATCGCATCTGTATCAGTATCAGTATCATCTGTATCAGTCAAAAGACTAGTAGACGTAGGTTGCATAACAGGTAAATACCTTAGTAGCGCTTCACTGCATTTTGTAGGACAGGAGTAGCATGGACAACCGGCCGGTGAACGCCGCAATGATGCAACGTTTCAAGGGATCAACCCTCTTTCTCAAGCATGCGTGTTCCTAGTATCCTTCCCTTTAAATACCTTTTTTTTTTTTCTCTTCCTTTTTTTCCTCCTTAACCCTTTCCTTCCTAAACTATTTTAAAAACATTTTAAAACTCAGTTCTTCATTGAGACCATTAGGGCTCTTAGAATCTAATGATACTATCCAATATGTTTCTTTTCTTAACAATTGTATCTTATTCTGTTCTGCATTGCTACCTTTAACACCATCCAGTATACACCACCTTAATTCTGACACATTGTGTCTCTGTTCAAAAAAATGTTTAGCTACCGAACTTTCACCAAAATTCTTATCTGTTGTTACACTATCTTCTCTATTCAGTTCTTTCTTTTGTTTGTAATTCCTAATAGCACTTCTATGCTCATTTAGACGAATTTTGATTTTTCTGCTGGTTTGTCCAACATATATCTGTCCACATGGACACTTTAGCATATATATATGACTGCTTTGGACTCACATGTAAAATAACTTTTTATCGGAATTTTGTACCCCTTACTTGGGTGACAAATTTCCGATCCCTTGATTATCGATGTACAGTTTGTACAATTGAGGCAAGGGAAAGGTCCTTTTCTTTGTGTTAGAAAGACGTTTGCTTCTCTAGTTTGTTTTCTTTTAAAATCAGATGACATTAGGGTATCTCCTAACGAGCGGACCTTTTTTATACATAAATCTCGGAGGTTGAGCAAACAACTTGCCAAAACATTCATCACTTTGTAAGATGTTCCAATTATTAAGTATACATTTCTTTATCAATTTAGCATGATGATCATATTTAGATATATACATAAATCTATTCTCTTTTGATTTAATTACCATAGATCTATTTTTCAATAATTCATCTCTGGAAATCATCGCCACCTCTTCTCCTATTTTCACCAGTTCTTTTACATTATACCCTCTTGCGCTGAACTTTTTGATTAATTTTTCCATAGCCTCTTTGGAGAGAAGAAGAAGGAGAGAAGGGGAACATCTCTCCTTATGGAGAGCACTAGTTAAGGTGTGTAGTGTTTTGATTGCCTTTTAGCCCACTACTAAGCATCTGCATATCACAAGTCCTTATGGGAAAGGAGCTGGGAAGCTTACTGCGCCCTCTATTGGTTGTAACAAATCCTCAATTTACCAATAGATGGCACAGTGAGCTTCCCAGCTCCTTTCCTATAATGCCTTGTGATAGGCAGATGTTTAGTAGTGGGCTAAAAGGCAATCAAAACACTACACACCTTAACTGGTGCTCTCCATAAGGAGAGATGTTCCCCTTCTCTCAGCCACTCACTGCCTCCCACCAGTCAAGCCAGTATCGCTCTGCTCTACACTGATGAGGGGCAAAACCCCGAAACGGCGTATGTAGATGAGCGATATTGGCTTGACTAATATTCCTTTTTGCTTCTCAAAGATTCAGTGAATCAGACGTAAATTGAGCATTTGTTACAACCAATAGAGGGCGCAGTGAGCTTCCCAGCTCCTTTCCCATAATGCCTTGTGATAAACAGAAGAAGGAAGAAGACTAAGGAGAAATGATAGACATCTGAGGAAAACAACAAGAACACCCAAGAGGCAGCAAGTACAAGCCAAGAACCAACAGGTCCTGCTGGCCACCATTGTGAGGGTTCTGTCCAGAGGCAGGTCATATCAGAAAGCAGGTTACCAGAAAGAGAAGAACAACAAGATGTAGACAGTGGATTATGAAAAACAAAAGAAACATGGAGACCGCATTCTCTCATATAACACAGCGATGGGTAAACAAGATAGTATCTACTATGACATATACACTAACCACTTTAACGCACAACAACATTTTTATTGTAACTGTTGAGTAAGAAAAGGTCCACTGCAGGGTGTTGGTAGTTTGTCGTCTCCTCCTAGGACTGGAGGGGGGTATTCATCAGGGTTTTTGCACAATAGGCAGGTATTTTCCAACCTTGGGTGGTTCCGACCCAAAAGACTGCGCAGGACTGTACCATTGTACTAAGGAATCTTTTTTTATTTTGCACAAAGGAAGACACGTTTCATGACCCTTCTTCAGTTACAAAGGTTATTAAAGGGGTCGTCTCACTACAGGGATTGCTGCTTTTTATGTTAAAGATCTTGCAAAAAAAAGTCACTTTGCAATATGTGTCCATTAACAGTGTCCTACCTATTCCTAGATATCCCCTCTTGTATGGGCTGCATCAGCTCCTCAGGTCGCTATAGTTACAGACCTGTTCAGTCTCTCATGATAGGCTGCCAGCACGGGTCGCTGTAGCTACAGACCTGTTCGATCTCTCCTGATAGGCTGACAGCACTGGTTGCCTATAGCTACAGACCTGTTCGATCTCTCCTTATAGGCTGACAGCACTGGTTGCCTATAGCTACAGACCTGTTTGATCTCTCCTGATAGGCTGTCAGTGCTGGTTGCTATAGCTACAAACCTGTTCAATCTCTCCTGTTAGGCTGCCAGCACTGGTTGCCTATAGCTGCGGACCTGGCTTCTACTGCAGCCTTGTGGAAGCCAGTAAGCAGACCCCTGAATTCAAAATGGAACCAAGAAAACAGGACTGAGGTGAGATGAATCAATGTAGTAAGATGAATGGAAAAAAAGAGAAGATTTGTGCTTAGGACGCATCTTAAAGGGGTTCTCTCACTACAGGGAATTCTGCTTTTTTATGTTAAAGATCTTGCAAAAACAAGTCACTTTGCAATATATGTCCATTAACAATGTCCTGCCTATTCCTAGATATCCCCTCTTATATGGGCTGCATAAGCTCCTCACGTCACTATAGCTACACACCTGTTCAATCTCTCCTGATAGGCTGTCAGTGCTGGTTGCTATAGCTACAGACCTGTTTGATCTCTCCTGATAGGCTGCCAGCACTGGTCTCTATAACAACAAACCTGTTCAATCTCTCCTGATAGGCTGCCAGCGCTGGTTGCTATAGCTACAGACCTGTTCGATCTCTCCTGATAGGCTGCCTGCACTGGTTGCTATAGCTACAGACCTGGCTTCTACTGCAGCCTAGTAGAAGCCAGTAAACACGTCCCTGAATTCAAAATGAAACCAAGAAAAGAGGACTAAGGTAAGATGAATCAATGTAGTGAGACAACCCCTTTAACTTTTACCCTATAGAAATACTGTTGCCTGATGAGGGCGCTGCACTCAACGGATTCCAGAAACATTGTTAAACTGAAACGCATTTGCAGCAAGGAATGGTCCAAAATTCCTCCTTCATACTATATAAATATTATCATTAGCTACACGAAATATTTCATGAAAGTGATTGCTGTTGAAGGGATATGTACAAGTTATTACATTCAAGGGTTCTCTTACTTTTTCTTCCTGCACTGTGAATGTTTACTCAGTGTTAAATAAAAGACATGAACACTGCAGCTGTCTGTGCGTTACTACGGTAGTCAAATTGTGTTTGCTATAAATATGATATATGACATTCTTTTAAAGAGATTTTCTGGGACTATCTTTTTATTTGGGCTCACAACTGTATTATATGAAGCTTTGTAATTCATACTTATTAAAATTATTAACCTGTCCTGCTGTGCAAAACCTCCACTCCTCATTTCCCCTGCAAACCACCTGACATCCATTGATGACATGGCCTCAGTGAACATTTTTTCATTACTCAGTGAGTGTGCTTTGAAGCTAGGCTCAGCTCAGGAACACTCCCCTGTAGTGGACGTGACCTGGACAGAGAACAATCTAGCTGCATTCACTCTTGCCAGCCTGTACTTTGCAAGTCAATAGAAGTAATTAAATTAGAGTCATTACAGGGGATGGGGAACTGTTTGTTTATCTTTGAGTCCTGCTGGCAGAACTTAGTAATGAGAGCAGAGGACAGTCCAGAGCTGGGGGGTTGTGTATTGCTGTCATGAAAATGTTGACTGCAGCTCTGTTCAATTTACACAGTGACTCATGAGGCCTATTATCATTATCATGACAGCAAGTACAGAGCTGGGGGGATTACATACGTATGTCAGCACAATGTCTAGCAGTGATATCTGTGGAGGGAAATCCTAGATTGCATTGCAGTCTGGGAATTGAAGGAAAGAGATGCCTGCGAATTACTGACACTCCCAAAAGCAGGAAGTTTCACTGCAAAAAGTGGGTCTTATGATAGATCAATAAAGAGGAAAAAGAAAAGAAACACATGACGGTCGTGGAATATCTTTACTTTTCAATATACATGCTGTTTACAGTGTTCCAAAAGATTCAAAGACTTTTGTGAAACTGGATCATCAATAAGATCTAATAGGTTATTTATAAGTTATTACATAAGAAATAGACTCTAGTAGTCAGCAACTGCTCCAAAGTTACCTCCAACTTGTGTTCTTTTCTGTTGATGCCTCAGAGTCACCTCCAAATAGATTTCTCTTGTGATGGTGCTCCAAAGTCACCTCCAAATAGGGTTCACTTATGATGGTGTTCCACAGTTATCTCCTCGTATGGTTCTTTTCTGTTTGTGCCCCAAAGTTACCTCCAAAAGGGTTTTATTCTGATGGTGTTCTAAGTTGCCTCCATATACTGTAGGTATCTCTTCTAATGGTGCTTCAAAGTCACCTCCAAATAGGTTTCTCTACTGATGGTGCTCCAAAGTCACCTTCAAATAGGTTTCTCTACTGATTGTACTCCAGAGGAACCTCCAAATACGTTTACCTAGTGATGTTGCTCCAAAGTCACCTTCAAATAGGTTTGTCTACTGATGGTGCCCCAAAGTCACCTCCAAATAGGTTTCTCTACTGATGGTGCTCCAAAGTCGCCTCCAAATAGGTTTCTCTACTGATGGTGCGCCAAAGTCACCTCCAAATAGGTTTCTCTTCTGATGGTGCTCCAAAGTCACCTCCAAATAGGGTCTCTTCTGATACTGCTACAAAATCACCTCGAAATTAAGTTTCTCTTTTGATGGTGCCTCAAAGTCACCTCCAATTAGGGTTCTCTTATGATGGTGCTCCACAGTTACCTCCATGTATGGTTCTCTTCTGATTGTGCCCCAAAGTTACCTCCAAAAGGGTTTTATTCTGATGGTGCTTCCAAGTTGCCTCCAAATACTGTAGGTATCTCTTCGAATTGTGCTTCAAAGTCACCTCCAAATAGGTTTCTCTACTGATGGTGTTCCAAAGTCACCTCCAAATAGGGTTCTCTTCTGATGGTGCTCCAAGTCACCTCCAAATAGGGTTCTCTTCTGATGGTGCTCCAAATCACCTCCAAATAGGGTTCTCTTCTGATGTTGCTCCACAGTTAGCTCCACATATGTTTCTCTAATGATTGTGCCCCAAAGTTACCTCCAAAAGGGTTTGATTGTGCTTCCAAGTTGCCTCCAAATGCTGTAGGTATCTCTTCTAATGGTGCTTCAAAGTCACCTCCAAATAGGTTTCTCTACTGATGGTGCTCCAAAGTCACCTCCAAATAGGTTTCTCTACTGATGGTGCTCCAAAGTCACCTCCAAATAGGTTTCTCTACTGATGGTGCTCCAAAGTCACCTCCAAATAGGTTTCTCTACTGATGGTGCTGCAAAGTCACCTCCAAATAGGGTTCTCTTTTTTTTATTTTTTATTAAAAGTTTATTACAATTTTTCTTATAATCAAGAAATGCATTATAACAAATTGCTACTTCAAGAAATCAAAAAAGTAATCTACTTCTGATTGAAACTCAGAGGATGTCGATAGGCCATTGCCACATCAAAATACAATGAAACACAGAGTGTCAATCCTCGAAATAAAGAGTAAAGCAATATTGAAAACTTAGAACTAACATTTAGGACAAGAAAAGACATAACAAGACCAACAAACAAAGGGAAGGAACATGAAGGAAAAGGGGGAAAGAGGAAGGGAAAGGGGTCCTCTAAGACTAATATTGGTCAATCTGCAAAAGACTCATGATGAGTTAATAATCCAGTGTGTGTCCCATAAGGACCATGTCCTATAGGTTTCTCTTCTGATGGTGCTCCAAAGTCACCTCCAAATAGGGTTCTCTTCTGATATTGCTACAAAGTCACCTCCAAATAGGTTTCTCTACTGATGGTGCTCCAAAGTCACCTCCAAATAGGGTTCTCTTCTGCTACTGCTACAAAGTCACCTCGAAATGAAGTTTCTCTTTTGATGGTGCTCCACAGTTTCCTCCATGTATGGTTCTTTTCTGATGGTGCTACAAAGCCAACTCCAAAAGGGTTTTCTTCTCATGTTGCTCTAAAGTCACCGACCAAGAGGGTGGTTCTCTTCTGCTGGACCATTGGAACTCATTACTCTGTCATAGGTCGGGCTGTCAGGAGGCTCCTCTGGTATTTTGGTGGGCCACTCTCGACCCTACTTCTTTTTCTTTTGGATTATGCATATTTTGTATCTACAGAACATGGGAAGGAATATTTTAAGTGATGTTTGTGATGTTTTTGTTAAATTATTATCAAATGTAAATGGAAGCAGACTGTGCACTTCCCCGGGACTATAGAGAGTCTTTACCCCGTAGCGGTCGGGTTCCTTTCCACACATTGTTCTAAGACGCACTGACAGCCATTCCCGGGGGGCTCATCACATCAGATAAGATTTTACAATTATGACATTGAGATGTTTGTGCTCATTATGACTTTTTATTGTACATTAGGCCGGCCTCAAGCTCTCAAAGGTGAAGATGATAACACAGTTTATGGTTGCTTGGTTATCAGCCACACACTAGGGGTATAAAAGCAGCTAGAGATCTAGGAAGCGTGCTTCTCCGTAATAGCCTTATCCATAACTTAGTGACCTCGATTTGGAGACGTCTCAGAGGAGGTCCAGCCATGGGGGTCCACCGAGGAGCGGCTTTGGGCTTCTTATTTGGGCTCTTGTTGATTTACCCGGATGGTAAGTAATGCGGGATTGGTAGCGTCCATTGTAGTCCGTTTTTTCCCACTTTCTTTTAATTGATGTCTGTTAATAATTGATATTTATGATTCTTCTAAGATACATTGTATCAAATCTAAGGATGAGGCTCGGAGCATGATATCTTGGAGGAAATTGATACAGTATATTGTAAAGTGTAGTGCACCAGATACCAGATACATATACATTATAGGACATACTAGAATGCGATTTGTTTTTGCTAATACTTCATGATTTGTCCAGTTTAGAAAGACATTATTAAAGGGGTTGTCTCACTACATTGATTCATCTCACCTCAGTCCTGTTTTCTTGGTTTCATTTTGAATTCAGGGGCGTGTTTACTGTCTTCTACAAGGCTGTAGTAGAAGCCAGGTCTGTAGCTATAGCAACCAGTGCTGGCAGCCTATCAGTATAGATCAAACAGGTCTGTAGCTATAGCAACCAGTGCTGGCAGCCTATCAGTATAGATCAAACAGGTCTGTAGCTATAGCAACCAGTGCTAGCAGCCTATCACGAGAGATCAAACAGGTCTGTAGCTACAGCAACCAATGCTGACAGCCTATCACGAGAGATCAAACAGGTCTGTAGCTATAGTGTCCAGTGCTGACATCCTATCGGGATAGAACAGGTCTGTAGCTATAGCAACCACTGCTGGCAGCCTATCAGGAGAGATAGAACAGGTCTGTAGCTATAGCGACCTGAGGAGCTGATGCAGCCCATACAAGAGGGGATATCTAGGAATAGGTAGGACACTGTTAATGGACACATATTACAAAGTGACTTGTTTTTGCAAGCTCTTTAACATAAACAGCAGCAATCCTTGTAGTGAGACAACCCCTTTAAGTTGTTCTGTTAGGAAATTAAGTTAATAGAAGAGAGTCTTGTGTTCAGGATCCTCATCTCTTGGAGAACAATTACCAGGAGCAGCTCTGGAGGACCAGTCCTGTCCTACATTACACAGACAATCAATTCATTTGAATGGATACTATGTAGTACTTAATTTCTCCTGTAGGGGCGCTGTATGAAAACTTAAATTCCTGCCAGACTTCCCCACAGATTACAGCTGGTCACTGGTGGTCTCTCCAGGGAGACATAACATGATCATCTTATTGTGAAGGAAGCATTTTAACATGTAGGGATTGACCAAAGCAGGGAACTCATTTAAAATTAGGACTAATCCTGATAAAGTTTCTAAGATACCCTGTTCCTTCAGGGCTGAGACCAACCTGCTGGACTAGTGAGTCTGCTATTGACTTAAAGAGATGTTCCACCATAGACTTTGATGGGATAATAATAGGATATGCCATCCAAGAGTGATAGGCGCCGGTCCCAGTTCTGGGGCTCACAACTATTTCGGGAATGGGCCTATGAAAGTCTTGGCTCAGAATGGAGAGCCTGTCACCCTTGCTCATGACTCTTCATACTGTTCTCTGGGAGTTCCCAGTACAGGGGAGCGCTGTGTTCGGCCATACTCCCCCAGAAGAAAATAGATTGTTGTGCGCATGCGCGACTGGCTCTCCATTCTGAGCCAAGACTTTTGAGGGCCAATTCCTGAGATAGGTGCCAGTCTCAGAGGTGGGACTTGCATCTATCAGACGGCATATCCTATCTGTATACCATCCAAGTGCATAGTGGGAACACCCTTTAATTCAACCTACTCATTAATTAGACCAGTTTCCAGTAGGGTTTACAGGTGGCGGAAGGGGCTTGTAGATGTTACTCAGCTTTAAAGCCTTCAGAGATTGTATAAATATTAAGAACCATGAAGTCCACCCATGTCCGTGTCAGGTCCGTCCATCTTGTTACCCATACGGTAAATGGTTGATGAGGGTTGTTCTTGGTAGACACATGCTCATCAGCTTGATCAAAAAGACTCTATCATTCAGACAAGAGACAAGAGTAATACTAGACTGATGGATCTTCTAAACTTTTAGGATGGTTTAGTCCATCTGCTCGGGCACCTGGACACATTCTCTAGTTCTTGTTTATTTAGTGCTGGACAAATAGAATTTTACTGAAACACAACAATCATCAGAAATAATTATATTTTTTTTTAGATATTTTTAATATTTAGTTATTATTAGATTTATAAAAGATATAATATTGGGCAGGGCCAGGACGATGGGCAGGCAAAGGTAGGCGATCAACCGCCTTGGGCGCCACTGCATCCCAGATGGAAAAGAGGGCACAAAGGGAGGCAAGGCGAGGGCTAAGTTTTCCATTTGGGGGGCACTTTTTGCTTTATTTTTCTAAGGTACCAGAATACCCTGTCCGAGCCCTGCTACTAGGGCATGTGGTGAAGACATAGGGGGGTCCCCTCAGCCATAGTGGAGGGTCTGGTGGACCTGGAGGGTTTGCGTGTTTCAATGGGCAATATGTAATGCTTCTCTCATTGTCAGGGCACCCCCTTCTTTGAAAAGAGAACCCTTTAAATAGGAGTTTGTTTTTCCCTCTTCTGGATCAACATATAAAATTAGCAGGTTGTAAAGAGGTCTTGCCATGTACATGTAGTATAATAACCACTACACCAGCTCAAGCTTCTCCTAAACCATCGAGACCTAATCTGTCAGACTGTAAAGTGTCCTTGTCATGTACATTCAATATAATAACCACTGCACCAGCTTAATCTTCAACTAAACCATCCAGATGTAATTTGTCAGGCTGTAATGTTTTATATAAGATAATAACCACTGCACCAGCTCCACCTACTCCTGAACAATCCAGATGTTATCTGTCAGGTTGTAAACTGTTCTTGTCATGTACATTTAGCATAATAATCCCTGCACCAGCTCCAGCTTCTACTGAACCATCCAGATCTGTGTTAAATGTCCTTGCCATGCACATATGGTATAATGACCACTGCACCAGCTCCAACGTCTGTTGAACCATCTAGACCCAATCTGTCAGGCTGTAAAGAGGTCTTGTCATGTACATATAAAATAATAACCACTGAACCAGCTCCAGCTTCTACTGAACCTTTGAGACCTAATCTGTCAGGCTGCAAAGTGTTTTTGTCATGTACATATAGTTTAATAACCACTGCCCCAGCTCCAGCAAGTGCCCTTGTCATGATGTAATATACTGACAAACACAAATAAAAATCATAAGAAATATCATGAAAATTTATAAGAGATGACGTCAAGCAGGTAACACAGGTCCATGATAATAATAATAATATTAATAGTAATAATAATAACTTTATGATTGACATTTGGTACTTAAAGGGTTTTCGTGGTGTATGTAAATTATGCATAAAGCAGTCGTCTTATGAAGAAAATCCCCACTACGACATAACTACATCAGTATGCGGGTCCTCTGCTCAGACCCAACTTTATGCACCAGAACAAAACACCATTTTGACCAACTCAGGCCACCCTTGTATCACCTGAACAGTCGCTATATGCCTGACTTTCTCTGGCAAAATCAGCTAGAAGCCTGGGGTAATAGTAGTGCCATGCATCCTTAATGGGGCTATGTCACCAATGATATTTAACACCTATCCACTGATCGCTGAGGGTTCCACCACTGGGCCCTGAGTTATCCATTCTTCTTAGCTGCGCACATGCTGTACTTGGCTATCTGCATTGTTCCTGTAGACTTTGAATGAAGCAGCATTGTTTTCATGTTTGGCCAATACTCAGGAGGCATCATTTTAGCAATTGGTCGGAGTCCCAGCAGTGGGATCTCCAATGATCAGACATTTATCATCTATCCTGTGGATCCTTACCTTGGGGTTCCTTCGATGTTGTCTAGATGCTCCACAAATGTTGCCCAGATGTTCCACAAATGTTGCCCAGATGTTCCACAAATGTTATCCAGACGCTTCGCAGATATTTCCCTAATGTTGCTCAAATGTTGCCCAGATATTTCCCAGATGTTCCTCAAATGTTGTTTTGATGTTTCCCAAATGTTATCCAGACATTCCCCAAATATTACCCAGATATTTCCCTAATGTTGCCTGGAAGTTCCTCAAATGTTGCCCAGGTGTTTCCCAGATGTTTCCCAAACGTTACCCAGATATTCCTCAAATATTGTTTTGATGTTTCCCAAATGTTGCCCAGATATTCCTCAAATTTTGACTAGATGTTTCCCAAATGTTATCCAGACGTTCCCCAAATATAACCCAGCTATTGCCCTAATGTTGCCTGGATGTACCTCAAATGTTGCCCAGATGTTCCCCAAATGTTACCCAGATGTTCCTCAAATATTGTTTTGATGTTTCCCAAATTTTGACCAGATGTTTCCCAAATGTTGCGCAGATATTCCTCAAATTTTGACCAGATGTTTCCCAAATGTTCCCCAGATGCCCCCAAATGTTGCCCATATGTCTCCCTAGTGTTCCTCAGATGCCCCCAAATGTTGCCCATATGTCTCCCTAGTGGTCCTCAGATGTCTCCCTAATGTTCTCCAGATGTCTGGTGATCGTCATAATTAGAAGCGTTTTGCTGCTCCAGGTGCCTTCCAGAATCCAGAAAATACTTGCAGAACTTCCCCCCCATAGATTATAATGGGCTCTTGTTCTGGACCTCCTGACCCGAATTTGTGATTTGAACAGAGAACTATTCTAGTCATATTAAATATTCTATATTTAGACAAACCACTTTCTTATAACAGGGTGGATTATGGAACCAGGGTGCACCCAGATATGACCACTCTGCAACATCTATGGGTCCCCTACCGCAAACATCACTGGGAACCCTATTATGATATGGAGGAGGCACAGGGAGGAAAAATGTCCCTTGATCTTCTTGGAGCCTCTCATCCTGATCTATTTCCTCCACGTCCCTGCTGTCTCCTCTTATAAACACCTGTCCCTTATAATAGTTGGGCTCCTTCCAGCAGATCTCAGTAGTGACCAGGAAATGACAGCGGCATGTCAGCTCATTAACTCATTTATCGCATTTCCGTGTTTCGCCGCCCACGTCTCGTCTCCGCCATCACTAACTATAAACGTCTCAGCAATAATTCCAGGGAACATTTCATTTCGCTCCAGGGAAAAATGAAACAATAGAAACAAGAACATCACAGAGTTCTCCTCAATTAACCCGGGACGTCTTCTACTGAGAGAACGTAAAAAACCGGAGCACTCGCCTGCAACAACCGAATCCAGCGCAGATTGGAAAATGCAACCGGCAATGTTTTTGGTTGTTACGGGCAAATGCTTAACTCCTTCTTCCTTGTGGAAATCTGGATTAAGGTGTGAACGTCATAGTTGAAAATGTGTAAAAGGGTTAAAAATTGTGGTCTCTAAACGCTTCTGTTATAAGGCCGCCAGCAAGAGCTCTGTAGTAGAGTCAATTCTTGGACTACCAGTGGAGTTGATTCTTGGGGCCCACCAGTGGAGTTGATTCTTGGGCGCTACCAGTGGAGTTGATTCTTGGGCTCTACCAGTGGAGTTGATTCTTGGGGCTCACCAGTGGAGTTGATTCTTGGGCTCTACCAGTGGAGTTGATTCTTGGAGCCCACAT